>MVAH01000032.1:0-109355 GCA_014825575.1 Phaffia australis | reverse complement strand
GATTGGAACGCGAGTGATATTCAAGGCAAAGATGAGTTGGATAGGACGGGCAGCGGTTTCAGGAGATTCAATAAAGAAGGGCAAAAGCAGATGACAGTGGACGTTCAGGATCAACCTGTGTACGCCAGAAGGAAAGATAGAAAAGAAGGGGAAGAAAGACGATCAAAGTGGGTGGAGTTGGGCACAGGGGGAAGGAATGAAGAAAACCAAAGAGGCTGGGCAAGCTGTTCGTTTTTAGGGTGACAGATAATCAAAATGGATTATGAGGCAATCAACTACAAAATTCTACAAAATTCCACAAAATACTACAAAACACTACAAATAAAGATAGGAAATCTCAAAGAAGACTAGAAAACTCGATAGAATCGACTAACAAACTTTTATTTCTATTCTTAATTTATTGATCATCCAACAAATACACCGCCCGATGTTAATCTCTTTCTCAATCTTCTCGGTGACAAACCGGCTAATCGTTCAACAGATATACAAAATGCGGATACACCGCAGCAAGTTCTTGTTTGTGCTCGCCTGTGGCGTGAGTATGTCATGTGATATGAATTCGGAAGCACAGCGAAACAATTCTCGGCTGTAATTCGCGTAACCACTTTCACGCATCCAATCCTCTTCAGCACTTACTACTCATCCACCTCAAACTACATACGAGTACACTGGCATCGATAGTTCCAGCTAGACCTATTCTTTCTTTCCTTCCACTCTACACCAGCTTGTACTTGTCTTTTTTCAAAGTAGAAAACTATGGAAGAAGATGACATCATGGCCGGAACGGTGCAGGCTCCGTCGGTCGACATCACCCAACCATCGATAGATCCTACATCTCAGCCATCGACGCTCACATCTACAGAACATACAGCAGATACAGTCAGCACTATCGCGGCTGATGACGCTGCCATCCCTCTCGTCAAGTCGAACCCACCAGTCAGCCAAACGGAAGCTGAGAAGAGAGAAGAGAGGTTAGTTCAGGTCTTTTCACCTCTATCCGCCTTCTCTTTCAACTTCTTGTGTCTATCTCTTTAGGCCGTTCACTCACCCCTTTCCCTTTTCTTCAATTGGTGGATCACCATGCTTTTGTTGCGCACGTCGCCTGTAAATCAACCGCTCTATGAAACTTCAGACGTAAAAAAGGTCTCGGAGCGGATGAGAAGAAGAGAGGGAAAAGATTGTTTGGTGGCTTGCTTGGAACGCTCGATGCATTCAAAGTACGATACATACACGCTCTTCTGTCTCTCCTTCTATAAATCACACCGCGACTGATAGCCACGCGCCTTTATCTTGTCTCTCTTGTTCGATCTACCCCATCTTGAAAACAAACAGAAGGAAGAGCGGAAGAGAGACGCGTCTGATGCAGCAAAGAGACGAGAGCTCATCACTAATCGAATCCAGACAAAACTTCGATCAGAAAACACGATTTCGGAGGAGCTTGCCACAAAGGAACGCTCAGCTCGAACTCTCCGGCTGGAGGCCGAGCGAAAAGAGTTTGAGGTAAAACAGAAGTCGGGATCGGTATGTTTCATTCTCTTTCATTGCCCATAGTAACCTCACTTCTCTTTCTGATTTCTCTATCTCTCTCTCTCATTCCTTATTCCCAGTTGGCCACCCGTCATCGCTCTCTACTCCGTCTCTCGTCTTTCCTCCTTACTACTTCTTCTGTTCCAGCCCAACAAGTCACATCCGATACAGGCATCCCATTGTCCCCCTCAACAAGTCATCTCAGCTCGTTATTTCCGGTTTCAAGCCAGTCATCCGGGCCTTTGAAACCAAGACCGGAGATCACTCTACCAACTTTGTTCTATGTTTGTCTCTTTTCTCCTTTTTTCTATCGTGTCTGTCGTAACTACGGTGACTAAACTCTGTCTGAATCGAAACAGTCTCCAGTAAAATTGACGGATGAACAGCAGTCTAGGGTGAACACACAGACTGAGGAGATCGAGGCTTTGGTAAAACAGGAAAAGACAGCTTGGGTGAAGGAGAGGACCGCGTTGGAAGACCGAGTGATTGAGGTTTGCCCTACTTTTTCGATCTCTTCCTCATATCATCATCGCACGGACCAATCGGAGTGTATTGACATCTTTTCCTTTCCTTTTCTCTCCTCCTTGGGGATTTTTTTCTCTTTTTCTTAAAGGCAAGGAGCGAGGAAAGCGAACTGATGAAATCGGTTGAGAACCTACGAAGGCAACGGCAAGGTCTTGACCGAGAATCCTTGATCATTCAACCTGCCACTGAACTTGACAAGTCTTCTGTCCCTACATCGACTACGATCACGGCAGGACAGTCAGAGAAGCCGATAGGTTCTTCAGAAGGAGAGGATCATGAAATGAAAGGTGTGGATGAGTCGAGGACGGGGGGAACAGTGACTGGATCGGCCGCGCCCACAGCGGGCACAGGAATGGACGTCGAAGGAGACGAGGCTCTTGAATATTGATCGAGAGCAAAAAAAGATAAAAGATATATTTTTCTTTCTCGAAATCGAGACTGAGAACGGAAATGAGAACGAAATTAGCGAATGGTGAATTTATGGATATTTTTTTACATGGAAAAACAGTCATCTTATATGTTCGATTCTGGCCGGTTCTTCTTCTTCCCATTCCTATTCACGTTCTCCTTGTCTTTGCTCTTTTTCTCTCCGTTACTCTCCCCTTGCCTGTTTCCATTCTCCCCTCTTTTCTCATTCAGTCGGATCTTCTTTCCAGCATCCTCAGCAGCTTTCGACTTTGCTAACCTCCGGGCATCTCCTACAGCTTTCGCTCGATCAGCCTTGACGCGTTTCATATCCTTCGGTGCTGTCGTTTTGAGCATCTTGATCCTCATTGGTGCTAACGCTCGTTCCTTTCCGTTCCTGTTTCCTCCTCCATTCGACCTTTTATCTCCGTTGGTGTTACCGTCAGTCTTGCAAGGCGTTTGAGATAAGAGTGTTGTCCGAGTTTGAGCTTGGTCTTGGGTAGGTGTAAAATCCGGAAGGACGGGTCGAGGCTGAGCAGACGTGGGGGTCATAACTACGTCCGAAGATCGTTGAGTTGGGATCAACCCCCTTGAGGGAGAGGGTATTGCGCGCGATTTTAAGGATAGAAGAGCGAGAGGAAGGGGAGATCGAGGTTCGAGGTGCGGAACCTGGATGGGTGGATATTGATTTGATGGTAGGATCGCTTGAAGATGAACCAGAGATGAGGCATGTACGGTCGACTGAGTGAAATTTAGAATTAAAGAAGGAGATTTGTTTTCAGTCTGGATCTGGTTCAATAGAAGAATACCGAGGCAAAAGAACTTTGTACAGAAGAGGAAGAAGGACTTGTGATAAGGACGAACTTTGATACCCAAGACAGCACATCGTCGAACACCTAGCGCGCTAGCCAATAAAGCCTCCGCTCCTACTCCCAGACCAACGAGAGTCACTCTTCCTTCCAGATTCAGAGCTTTCCTTCGACCGTTATAAGCCGCACACATCTGGGGTAGATGACTGACAAGTGAGGGAGGCGAGATATCACCCAGACAAGCAAATAGGTAGACCATGTGTTCTTCCTTATCGTTTGACCCTTTTTCTACCACGTTTCCCGTAAGGGGTTCATTATCATTAACGGTAAGTTCTGGTCTGACTGATGGAGTGGGGATAAATGACTGGAGGAAGCCCAATGGCAGAGGAGTTGGGCCGATCGATTCTGGCTCAACAGGAGAAGACAAGACAGGTAACTCGAAAGCAGAATCAGGAGGAAAAGCAGCGGTGGTAGGTGCAGGTGTAGGAGGAAGCAAAGGAGTAAAAGAGAGGTATTTGGTACACATGTTGATTCCCAGCACCAGATGATCCACAATAGATGGTTTCGCAGGCAATGAGTTAATCATCACTTGTTCTTGATCTTCCTCCTCGTCCACGTCCTCTGGACCTTTGCATTTCTCTACTTCGACGATATCGACCATAGAGACATCCTGGGATTCTTCTGATACATGTTCTGTTTCAGGACCGACAGCCACAGATGCGATGTTCTGCTTTGAAGGTGAAGTCTTCTTTGTGCGAGCCATCTTGGAAGCCTTCTTGATGGCATTCTTTGTTTTTCTAGTTCGTTTCTGAGCATACACAGATTTCGCGTGGTTGTATTCGGATACGTTGGCAAACAATGCACATAGCGCATGGAGTGTGGTTTGCTGAAGATGACGAGGATATGTCGGCCTAACAGGTTGTCCAACGGATTGAGCCAGTCAGCCTTGTCTTGTGGACTTTTGTCGAAGCACACAGCAACGTGGAAGTATAAAGTAGAGAGCGAAAGACATAGAAGCAAGGAGAAACGGAACACAAAATACTGACCAACGGACATAGTTTGGGCTCTCTAGCAAACTTTTCCAGACAACTTTTGTCTGTTCACTCGTCGGTCCTGCTTTTCCCTTTCCCTTTCCTTTACTGGCTGCATATCCAGTCTGAGTCTCACCTGATCCAAGATAGGACGTCGAATGGGCTTGAAGAGGAATAGATTTGTTGAACGAGACGGTGGATTGTGCCTTTGCTCGGATGGATGAACCAGATTGATGGATAGCAAGCGAAGGTCTTTTCGGAGCGCCAGAAGCAGGTGAGCCCGCAGACATTGTTCTTTCAAACGGCGACCGCGCTGGTTTTCTTCTAGGCGACGAGGGCGATTGTGGAACGAGAAAGGCTAGATCCATTTGAAGGAGTATCTGATGAAATCTTGGTCGGGAAACTTGGTAGCAGGTAAAGTGAACGAAGGTAGTGTGGCGTTCACCGCACGTGTAGCTGTGCAGTTCGAATCACTGAAGTGACGTAACCTAGATCGTAACCAGGGCCACCCCGCCGGGGTCTTTGCCTCACCTTCTCCGTTCTCTCTATACTCATCAACCAACCAACCAACCAACCTACAGAGAACAGAACAAGCGAGAGAGCGGGTAGGCAGCCTCTCTTATTCAAGAACCAGTTGAAAAAGAAAAGAAAAAACAGTTGAGATACATTCAAGTGTGACCTACGTTTTTAGATGCCTCGATTCTTCCATCCTTGTGAGTTTCATATCCATTGGTCTCCAACCTCGTTCTTTCAAAACGTGTGTCTAAACGCTAACAGACCTATTTCAAAATCGGATTGGTTCTTAGACGTCGGAAAGACGCTTTTGGCGCTTCCTCTGATCTATACCACAGGTTGGTCTGTCTCTTGTTTCTTGGATCGATCACGTTTCGGTCGTACTCGATAACGTTTCGATGGACCGTTCAAGACTCTCTGGATTCAGCTGGAATAGGTGTTGACTTGGTCTATCTGTTTCGTTGTTCCATACCTAATCATATCTCGGGTCAAACGCGATTTAGGATGGATGGGCTACTACATAGTTCGTGAAATCCAACCTC
The DNA here is from genome assembly GCA_014825575.1 of Phaffia australis. NCBI lineage: Eukaryota > Fungi > Basidiomycota > Tremellomycetes > Cystofilobasidiales > Mrakiaceae > Phaffia > Phaffia australis. Next base: position 104,003 of record MVAH01000032.1, on the reverse strand, counting down.
CTCCATCTTACATCTGTTAATCTCATCGTCGCTCATCTTCTGCGCAATCTTAGTACACAGACGCCAAACGACGATTGATTGTCTACGAGAGGAAACGCACGTTTGACCGTCGGATTCAAGAAACTCACTATCTAGGTACAGAACCAGTAGACAACAAGAAGAGACTCACAATTGGGCATCTTTCAGAGCAAGATAAGGAACTTGTCCGGCAGCGCTGGGCGAGTTTGAAGATCTGGGGAAGATATGGTTAGCCCGAGCTGTCTCTTTTTCTTGGACGTAGCCACAGCTGACTTCTTTCTCAACGTTTCGTGTGTCGATAGTGAACCCATTTCCTGAATGGCGAGAGCAAGGTACTTGACTTTTCTTGATATCTGTTCTATGAATTTTGCGCGCGCACATCTGATTTGATTCGTCATGCTTTCGGACTCTAGGCATCTGGGAATGGTTTCTTTGGAAGCTGTTTTTGACGCCCCTTTCAGCAATTCTTCCCACTGAAGAATACCCCTCCCTCGAGGTTCTTCAGCAATTGACAGAAATCGTTCAACCTGACTTTGTCGAGCTCAAAAAATCATCCGTGGACGATCACAGGCTTAACTACACCTGGGTACGTCTACTTGTGTCCTGTCAAGTCCGAAATGAGCTCCCTTTCTCGGCCGCCCATGACCTCAAAGACATTCAGCCTCACAAAAGATTTTCTTGAATGAATTGGCTATACAGTTGGGGCAGTCAACGTCTTACGTTCAAATGGCAGGACTTAAGATCCTTACGGACCCCATTTTCTCGTGAGTCCTTGCTAAAAAACCTTTCTGAGTGCTTCCGCTTGTGCCAATGTCGCGTTTAGTTGCTCACCAATTCTTGCGCGCCTTCACTATCTCACCTGTCACTCTCAAAGAGAGCGAACTCTCGACAATCCACCTTTCTTGGGCCCAAAAAGACTCCGACCAGCACCTTGCAATCTTCATGACCTCCCAGGGGTCGATGTCGTCCTTGTTTCCCACAAGTCAGTATCCTTTGTTCGTATCGTCTGAAGTGCTATCGGCCAGCGCTCACTCGATAGCTCCTTCTTCGTATGTATCCTTACAGTCACTTCGACCATTTGGATATCAAAGCAGTTCATGAGCTTGGAAACAGTGTATCATGGTTTGTTCCATTGGGACTAAAGGACTGGTTTAATAAAGAAGGAGTTACCAACGTCACCGAACTAGAGTCAGTCGTTGTCTTCTCCTTCTTGGCGAATACAGAGAAATTAGATGTTTTCGACTACCAATGGGTTTGGATCGCTTATGCTTTATAATATCGTTTGCAGCTGGTGGGAGTCAACAAGATTCAGTAATCCAAGCTCCTCCAAGGAGTATGATATCACGTGTACCCCAGCCATGGTAGGTTCTTTCTTTTTGAGATAATCGGTCAATATCAGACGCTATATGAATTGACTCCTTTGCGTTCGTCGTTCTTCCTGTGGACAGCATTGGTCCGGCCGAAATGGATTGGACACCAACACGACCCTCTGGGGTGGATTCCACGTAGAAGAAGTCGAGAAGCCAGGACAGACGGAGGAAGCTTTATCCTTCTTCCACGCTGGTGATACTGGTTCGTTTTTCCCGTTCCTCTTTCTCCGTCTGATCTTTTCTTAGTTCTTCCAAGTCGTATTGATAAATCGTCTTTGATGGCTAATTTGTTGCCCGGGTCTTGGCTATCGCGCTGTATTAGGTTACTCGGCTCATCTGTTTGAAGGCATTGGGCAAGTCCTAGGACCAGTAACTCTAGCTGCTATCGTAAATCCACTTGTCTTTCAGTCTTATCATTCAAAAAGGTTCTCTTCATTTGCTGAGCACTTTGGAGCACACGTTTTCTTATCTAATTAGCCAATGGGATCTTACGGACCGAGATGGCATCTTTCTGTACGATTTCTTCTCTCCCTCCACTACCTATCCTACTCTTCTCCTTCTAACCACTCTCTCGATTATTTCGATTAAAAAAAAAACAGCTACATCATACAGATCCTGAAGGAAGTGTGTTGATCTCTCAGGACGTCGGCGCAAAATACTCATTCGGAGTTCATTGGGGAACTTGGGTTATGAGTGATGAGGTTCGTCCTTCTTCTATGGTTCCTACTTTCTTTCCTGTCCACATAGACTGAAACCCGTACTGATAACTATAAACATTTACCGCAAATGAAAATGACGAAAACTGAAATAAAAAAAATAAAAAAACACGAAACGAAAAAAAGCCTCCGACGTTACCTCCCCAGGATTTGGAAATTGCTAAGGCAGAGATGGGCTTAGGGAACCAGCCGGATGTGATGAGAGTGATCGACGTCGGCCGAACTGTCGTTCTTGCTCCTTCTCCTTCCTCTACACCTTCATCCTCTTCGTCGCCTTCTTCTTTCTCCTCATCTACCCAATCAACAGCGTCATCTCTCTTTCCATCTACTTCTAAAACATCTTCATCTGGCTCGACCACCTCATTGTCTACTTCCCCTCCGGATGTCTCAGCTCTGTCGTCGTGATTGATCCCTAGATACCCCTTCCGCCATCCTCTATATTCTCTTCGTTCGAAACATCCGCTCGCTCGTTTGTTCTGTTGGTCGGAATAGATTTTTTCTCTCACTCTCGTCTGGAATCTTGTCGATTCGATCCGGTCAATTCATCAATCCATTAGGGAATCAGAGAGTACAACGAGCAGCAACAATGCCAGAGCAAAATCTACATCCTGGAAGAGAGAAAGCCGGGAAAGAAAAAGGGCAGTCAAAACACGGCGCAGACAGACAGGCGCGAACGAGAGAGGTGAAATGTGTACGGAAAGCGTTACATTATGATCTATAAAGGCAACACTTGAACAGAAGAAATCATCAGGATAAGCGAGACAAAAGAGAGAGGGAGGGAGAGAGAAAACCGGTATATAAGTCAAATGTACGGATGATGTAAGAACATCATGGTACAAACGATCGTGGAGGACAACGCGTTTCAAGGATATCGAAAACAGAAGGAGTTGGAACAGACAGGAAAGGAAGAGAGAAGAGAGGTAAAAACGATTCTACTGTTGAATCAAACGGAAGAACTTCCGCTCTGGTTCCGCTGTCTCTTCTCTTTTTCCTTTTCCTGTCCATCGGTCCCGGTCTCGGTCGCGTACAAAGTGGACGATGAGAAGGACGTTCGAGGTATCCTGCTCTCTTCGTCCTCCTTCAAGGACGGGACAGTCAGTTGACCACCAGCCTCGGACAAGATGAGCGAATCGTTCTTGAGTAGCCAGGTGCAGCAGAAGCAGCAGAAGGAGCCGACAACACAGAAGATGAACACCGGTGCGATTGCTTTCGAATAACTGTTAGAAAGTCAGAAGAGGAAATTTAGATTGAATGTCACTTCCTTGACAGACAGATGATGAAGTACAAGACAATCCAAAAGAAACCAGACGTACGCAAGAATGACATCTGCTCGATAGGCCTCGGGAATTACCGACCGGATGGCGGCAACACTATCTCGGACGACGGATTGGTATGCCTTAGGCAAGTTGGGGGCATACTCGTCCAACTTGAACAAAATCAAGTTGTTGAAAATGGAGGTGGCCAAAGAGACTCCAACAATTCGACCGATGAAACCGATGAAGGTGATAATACCAATAGCCCGGGACATGAACTGGGGCTCGTTCCTGAACTCTACCTGGCCGGCGATGATGATGTTCTGGAGGAAACCAGCGACACCAACTCCAACGAGGGTTTGGAAACCGAGGATGTGTTGAAGCCCCTTGCTCTCATTAATGGTCCAGTAAATCAACCCGCTGCAATAAAGACACCAAATAACCATATAGAATGATGAGTCTACTTCTCTCTTCCCCTCAGTCTTGCAGGTACAAACCAATCCAAAACAAAGTAGACTTACCATCCAAGCATCAATGGAAGAGGCCCGAAGCAGATAAGGTATTTGTAGCGACCTGTCCTCGCGACGATCCTAGATGGCGCAAGCGCGTTTGTAAATCGGTAAAAGATAGGGAGCCCAGTCAGCAAATTTGAAACCGCGGTAAAGGACAACAGAAGGACACGCTTACCGTCCGATGATGACGATGAGCACAGTCTGAACGACGATCATGGAGAGAAGATCAACTCCTGCGTTAGTGGCAGAGGTTCCATAGATAGCCTGGAAGCTGAAAGAATTGAGCGCGCGAAAGCAAATGATGTAAACACTCCCGAAACAGATAGATTTCAAGTGGGAAGAATACACGACATACGTGATGGATAAGTAGTATACGACGCCCATGAAAGTCATCCAACCGAAGAATCCAGTTAGGGAAGCTCCACTGAAAGCCAAAGTGGATATGTCAGCAATATACGAGTGGGCGTGATGAGGCTCACAGACGAGTAAAGATGTGGATAGACGTACATGATGACTCTTCGTCGAAGGAACCGGATAGGGAACATAGCCTTCTCCGGTCCGATGTAAAGCGTCCATGCGCAAAAGATGACCAGGGTGACAGGAATCATGATCAGAAGGACAATGACCCGAGCGTTGCCCCATGAATAGTTGACTCCTCCATATTGGAATGCAAGCTGTGAGGAAGGAAACGTACGAAGTGGCAGTCAGAACAATGAAAACAGACGAGAACGATGTGATCAAGAAGAAGCACAAACGGAGATGCAGGCGGTGTGGGCAACGGTAATCGCCGTTCCGACCCAGTCGAGACCAAGCATCTTTCGTGAGAAAGTTCTGGTATCATTCTTGGATCCTAGAGCGGGGGCGGCTTTGAACAAGAAGGTGATCAGGACGAAGGCGACGGCTCCGATCGGAAGATTAATGTAGAAACACTAAGGGATCAGTCGTCAAAACAGAAAGAAGTCAGTAGGGTAATAGTAAGAGGAAAAAGAATTACAGAGTAGACTTACCCATCTCCAAGACACATGATCTGTCAAAACACCACCAATCAAGGGTCCTAGGACGGAAGAAAGCCCGAAGCAGGCACCAAACAAAGCCATGTAAACTTTGAAGGGGAAAAAATTCGGTGACAGAGATCAGATCAGTCTTTCACCAAGTCAAGATGAAAAAGATAGTTGAGTGAACTTACTTGGTCGCTCGGCAAGGGTCGTCAACTCGACCGTGATCTGGAAAGCGGATGAGAAGACACCGGCGGCTCCTAGTCCGGCTATCGCACGACCTGTTGGAATTTCAAGTGAGTTTTTTTCTATTAACAGGACGCGCTTGGAGAGAACCGAATGGAAAGAGAACGGAGAAGGACGAACCGACGATGAGAACAACCATGTTGGGAGCGATTCCACAGACGAGACTACCAGCCTCAAAGATGAAAATGGCGACAAGAAGGACATATTTGGACGGAAACATAGCCAACATTTGACCGTAGACAAGAGTAAATCCGGCAAGAGTAAGGAAGAAACCGTTGGAGAGCCAGGCGACTTGGGTCAGAGAGTTGAACTGGGACACAATCTTGGGGCTATTTGTAGAGGGTTGAGGCAGTAGAACAAAATCCGATCAGCATATCGCATCTACTGAAGCAGGATCTCTATATGCTTACATGGCTGTCGAGATGATCAGCTGATCAACTACATTGAAGAGCGAGTGAAAGTTGAAGGAGGAGATCAGCTACAAGCGCGCAGGTTTATGTACAACTCGAGCAAGAAAATATTTACGAGCAAATAGAAACACGCAAATCATCAAACTTCCAAAGACAAGGATGAATCTGGATTTGCTTAGCAGAATCGGAGGGAGATTTGGGTTGTGAGAATTGAATGGTCCGGTAGGCAAGTTGTTCACTGGGGCGCTTCCAGCGAAGCTCTCGACAGAGTGTTCTCCCGAGGTCCGCATAGGACTTGACGGGGTGAGTAGGGCCTTTTCTGAATGAGACTCTTTCAGGGCATCGTTGGGTTGATCGTCCACCAGGGTCGAAGGTGCCTGAATGTCGAGCAACAACAAGACGGTAGGAGAGAGGTCTTGGTTAGATCGTAGTAGGATGTAGGGAAGAAAGGGGAGGAAAGGACCAGAAGGGTGCTCACCGAAGGAAGCCCAATGGCCGTCGTGGCGGCTCCTGGATCAATGCCGAGAGCTTTGCCTGCAGTCTTGGCAACACCGAGTTCTAGATCGGACATGGCATCTTCATCTGCCATCGAGTAAAAATGAGTTGACACTGGAGAGAAATCGGACGGAGACAGATGATTCCTTCCGTTGAACGAGTCATCCTGGGTATATTGGGCGTACGGATCGGATTCCTCGTTCTCGTACACAGCGACGTGAGAACTCGGTCGGAAGCTCACGCCGTGCGCTCGTTTGGCCAGGGTGGAAAGGGCGGTTGATGGCGAGTCATCCTCAGCGGCCGATACGGTGAACACTGGCTGTTCGGATGATGTCAACGTCCGACCAAGCGGAAGCGGACTGTCCACTGGGTAAGTAGACATGGTGTGCTTAACTAAGGGAGTGGTATGTAATGGTGGAAGAGGATGATAGATAGATAGAAAGGTCCGAAAGAGGGAAAGATGAAACGAACGACGATGGGTGAGCGAAATGAATGAGCGATCGCAAGAGAACAAACAGGACAAGTAAGGGTGGGTGTTAGGATGGAGGGAAAGAGAGAAACAGGAGAGAACACGATCAAGGAGGAAGGGTAGAAGGCAGGGAAGTGACGGACGTACCGGCAAAGGGAAGCGTGCCGTTTGTTGTTCTAGCCAGGAACAGGAACGTTCCTAGGAACGGGAACATGCCTAGGAACAGGGCATTGCCTAGGCATACGGACTGAGCAGAGAACGGGCGAGGTCCCAGAAGGAACAAGAAGAACACTGAAGGCCGACCGAGGGATTGAGGGATTGAGGGATTGAGGGATTGAAGGAACAAAGGATCGCACCAAGGAACAAAGGAACAAGAGAATACAGAGTGAACGACAGATGATGTTGCCGATTTGTTTCAACAGTCGACTGACCTACCGACCAGCCAGAAGGATTGGACTCAGCCAAATGGGTTAATCATCTTCGTTGAAAGATGGACGAGCTGTCGGTCATCAAAGCTCACTGACCAACTTGAAGGAGTTCTTTCTTCGTCCGAATGAATAACGAGGTTTCATGGTTACTAACCCGAAAGTTTCCCTTTTTAGATAGCTTTCTTCAGTTTGTTTCATTGACCGAGTAATGAATTTAGTGAGAGTTCTCAAGATTGATATCCAACATCATCTTCTGCCGAGTTTTCTGTGCTCCGAATGCCTAGACCGAGCCAGAACCGGACGATTCGCTAATACATACTGTGACAACTAAGTTGAGTTTGGTCGGCTCAGCTATGTTCTGCTGCGTCATGATCGCTTGTACAGTCGCGTCAGATCGCGTCACGTCGCGTCACGTCTTGATCAACGCGATTCGACTTGACGCGTCAGTCAACATTACTATGTGCCTGGCCGGCCTGCTCTCATTTACCCTGGGGTCTCTATCCCCTGGTCTCTCATTCATATACACATACGTTCTCTCCATCGTCTTCCCCTCATATCTAGTTCATGATGACCGCTCCGATCAACCCAGCATCATCTGCGAAAGAACATGAGGAATCTCAGTACTTAGATCTTATTCGAACCATCATCCATACCGGACAGACCAGACCAGACCGTACAGGAACCGGAACGATCGCTCTATTCGCGCCCCCAGCTCTCAGGTTCTCACTTCAGAATGGTACGCTTCCCCTGTTGACTACCAAGCGAGTCTTTTTCAGAGGGGTTCTCGAGGTATGTCTATCTATTCTCATCCTCAGACTATCTCTCCTTGTACACTTGGCTTATCTCTGGCGCTTTTCTTTGCCTCTGTCTTGCTCTTCCTAAACACACTCATCCAGGAACTCCTCTGGTTTGTCGCTGGGTCAACCGACTCGACCCTGCTCTCTCAGAAAGATATTCATATTTGGGACGGCAATGGTTCCAGAGCATTCCTTGACTCTAGAGGACTCTCTCACCGAACAGAAGGTGACCTCGGTCCCGTCTATGGTTTCCAATGGCGTCACTTTGGAGCAGACTATGTCGATTGCAAGACCGACTATCGCGGTAAAGGTGTTGACCAATTGGCAGATTGTATAGAAAAAATCAAGAACAACCCTACGGACAGAAGGATCATTCTTTCTGCTTGGAACCCGGCAGGTTAGTTTCTACTTATCCCTTCCTCCCTCTCTCGTTCTCTCCTCTTGCTCCGTTTTCTTTCTCGTTAACTCTCTCCTCCTCCTCAATCTTGGCTCAGATCTTTCCATCATGGCCCTGCCTCCATGCCATATGTTTTGTCAATTCTACGTCACCCTACCTCCTCCCGGCTCTTCCTCAAAGCCAGGACTTTCATGTCTAATGTACCAGCGTTCTTGTGATCTCGGGTTAGGGATTCCGTTCAACATTGCTTCCTATGCCCTACTCACACATATGATTGCCCTCGTCACTGGAACGGAGCCACTCGAACTTGTCCTCCAGATGGGCGACGCCCATGTGTACGCGGATCATGTCGAACCACTCAAGATCCAGCTAGAGAGAGAGCCAAGAGAGTTCCCAAAGTTGAAGTGGACCAGGTCGGAGCAAGAGCTGAAACAAGGTGGGATCGATGGGTTCAGAACGGAGGATTTCGAGGTCTTAGGTTACAAGCCTCATCCCAAGTTGGAGATGAAGATGTCTGTCTGAGCTGGGCCAGAACGTGAGCATGGAGCGTAGGGAGTGTCTTGTCTAGTCTCCTCAGAATCAGCGTCTTTTTTCTTTCGATTATTGTATTATATACCGACCTAGATGACGGTTTTTCTTGATACAACGTCGTACAACATGGATCTTCACTTGATATGAAACCGACAGAACGGCTGAATAGCAACGGAGAATAGGTCTCTTGGCCCTTTTTCCTTCTCGATCCTTCTCATCGCGCAAGAAACCCCTCACGGCAATGTTTGCGACTTTTAGCTCGCCACTTGAGGGATGCCAATGTGTTAGAGGGAAAGAGGAGGAGAAGAGAGGGAAAGGAAAGGAAAGGGAAGGAGAGATAGAAAACATGACGCCAGGAAGGGGGCAACCCGTATACAACCAAAACAAGTAAATCGAGAAGAAAGAAGAAGGACAGGAAAGAAGAGGAACTCTATGTCGTTATGCTGCAAGAAGAAAAAGAGAAGAAAACAGAGAGAGAGAACGAACACTCGCAAACAGACTCGACTCAAGCCCCTTTTAGCTTCTGACCAGAAGCTACACTCCGGGCAGCTGACGTTTTCATCGGCCGTTCAGCTGCCAACTGAGTTGTCTTGATAGACCCTACCTTTCCGTTCGCGCCCGCGCCCGCGCCGATGCTCACTGGGACGACAGAAGAATCAGCAAACCAGTTCATTCTGCTGCCTGATTCTCTGCTTTGTGTCGAGATTGATGAGAGTTCTAGTGGTGCCTCTGCCGTCGCTATTGATGCCGTCGAGTTCTGTTTTTGCTCTTGCTCATTTTCTTCTTGCTGTTGTTGCTCCGACGAACGTTTTTTTCGGAAAGTCGTCGGCGATGAAGGAAACGAAGGAGAGGGAGCTGAATATGAGACATCGGCTTGGCTTTCGGAAGCATGCCGAGTGTGCCGGACGGATTTCAACCCGGATGGAGGGTAGATCGTGCTCGGGATGTTGGCTAAACGGTCGGAAACAGGTCCAGTACTTGAAGGATCTATAAACAAACTCGTCAATCGAGTTGTCAATGACCCCGAAGAAGTTGTTGTCGTCGCTGGTTTACAAGGTAACGTTCTCGTTCTAGAAGGAGAGATCGCTTTCGGCCCGTTCGACGCTCGCGGAGGACCAAGTCTCAAAGGCGAGGGAGGTATCGCTGACCGTTCTAGACGGGCCGTCCATGAATCTAGAGACGCCCGACTGGAGGCTGGAGTTGAACGGGGAAAGAAAGAAAGGTCTGACGCCGGAAGCTTAATCACCGATAACACTCTTTCTGTTCCTCTAGATGATTTCGCCGCTGAGGGTTTCGATACTGACAGCGTAGGATGAGCTATCGTGGTAGATGTGACAGAACGGCTAGGTGAGGATGAATAGGCTAAGTTGGTCGAACCGAGGAACGCGACGGCGGCTCCACTCCCTCCGACATGATCTCCGTTTATACCGAGGATAGATCCGTTGGATATGGAATAGGTCCCCTCGAGATGGTTGGTTCCATTTCCTTCGCTTGATATCACCGACGATGAAATGGATGAAACCGGAGGCGAGGGTCTGAACAGAGTGACTTGACCTTCGTCCGGTCCCCAGATTAATGTCTCGCGCAGTGTACAAGCCTCGAGCGGGATGTATAATGTCTTTCGGAGATGGATCGAGTCAGTGGACCATAACTTATTGACTTTCTTTAGGAATGATAGCTATGACACAAGGAAGCATACGATTAGAACAAGTCATCTCTGTCGATACTCGACCCTGAAACAACCGCAGAGAAGATGACTTGGAGGACGAACATCGATGCCATATAGTAAGGCAAGTTTTGGCAGTGTATCTGTGGATTGAACCTGCGAGTTGATAGGGAAAGTCCCCTTCCGTCGTATCAACGTCTACCTTTCATAGTTTTAAATTTGCATGTGTGAACCAGCAAAGCTCAAGAAACTTACCTCATGGATCAACACATTCGACATCCTCTCGGATGACCTTCCTGAGCTGCCATCCTCTTTCTTGCCGAGAAGGTGGGACTCCAAGCTTGGGCAATCACCGAACGTTGACGACCAGCCGATCTCTCCTCCTGAAACACCACCGTCCAGACTATTCCTTCCAACTCTTTCGAGTTCCTCCAACGTCTCTGTTGTTCTCCGAACAAGATTTGGCCGGGTCGCTTCTATAGATGACCGGGCTTGAGCGGCCGTCTCCCGTGAGGCCAAGGGATGAAGGCTTCGGGCTGACGCACTCATCGATCCAGATCGTCTATGGAGAGACGTCGGATGACCGTTTCCATTGGTGTACGAAGTGTAAGCGATGTGAGAGTCTGACGTGTTGTCCATCCATGCGAGAAAAACAATTCGAGGGAATATACAAAAGGAGAGTGAGAAAAACACGGGCAAACAAGGTCAAAGACGAATGGTTGTTAGTAGAGGTAAGGGATATCCAGAAACAACTGAGGAACTCGCAGATGACCGAGACACTGCGCGCGCAAGCCTAGCTTGATCTAACCCGATGGGTCGTTGGTGGTTCCCCTCCTTTTCATCTTGTTCATGCTGTCTCATATCTTATGTAGCTAGTACAGATGTCACTCTAAGAAGGGAAAGAAGAGTTATACATAAGGGAAGCTAGGGTGAACAGGGCTCAGGTAGGGGTGTGGCTACATTCGCGTATCACCTAGCCGAATATCATATACACTCATAGTTTTAGATACATTTTGTTTTAATACATTTCGAGACTCTGAATCAGTAGAGACATATCGACATGAACACACACACATAAGCGAAGAGAGATAAGCTATCAGTACAGAAGAAAAGAGGCCTAGTCTCACACTTTATCATCATTAAAGGCGCAAAGAGAACTCACCATACCGTCGTGGATTTCATAATCCTCCAATGTGATATGGTCCTTGAACGTTGTGTACCTTTAGGTGAGGACAGTGAGATGATGATAGACCGGATATGTCAACTGATGGAACTAAGTAATATCGAATGACAACACACGCATACACACCATTTCTTGAGCTGTACTTTCTTCGCGTTTGTTCCCGTCTGAGCGGCAATAAGCTTCTTGAGATCACCGACCGTATCTCGAGGGGAGCATTTGACTCGAACTGAAATTCAACAAGAAGAGTTGAACGACATTTCATATGCCATATAGCATGCTTGATGGAGAGAACTCTGGACTACGAACCTTTTCTTCCTAAACGATCGTTGGCAATCACTTCGATCATCGACCCTCCCATCATTGGCCTGATACGTACAAGTGTCGAGTATGAAGATGGAAAAACTATCAAACACTACTCCGATTGTTGACTGGTCAAAATCTATCTTCAAGCAAAGAACATACCGAGGAGGAGGGGCAGCCGCAGGAGCCACTGGTTTCGACGGATCTGCTATCGGTTTTGACGAATCAGCAGAACGTCCAGGCTCAGATGGAGTAGGAGGAGCTCTGGTGGAGGATGTTGAAGATGGGCCAGGCCAATCTCGTTTGTCGCCGTCTCTATCTCTATCAGCTGAGCTGTAGCCTCCTCTGGACCCATATCTGTCGTCTCCCCTGCCCACATACCTATCATCCTTTGCATAACCTTCTCGTTGACGATAGTCACTCCTACGGTCACCTTGAGACCCTCTTTCTTCTCTTCTATCGTTTCTGCTTCGGTAGTCGCCGTGATCTCGGCCAGAGTCTCTATAGGATCCAGAGCCAGAGCGAGGAGGAAGATCATCCAGAGGGTCGCGACGCGAGCTAGACTTCTTGTAAATGTCCAACTGCTTTGGAGCCTTGGATTTAGAACGAACAGGAGAAGCTGAGCGAGATCGATCTCTAGACCGAGGAGGAGGAGAGACTGGCATGACTGAATGTATCAAGTCGACTGATGTGGTGTGAACGATCAAGATGGTTGTTGCGGAAGAAACAGCGAAGGCTGGAACGAATTTCTTCTTCGTCCTCTGTGTCTCTGCCTACATCCCATCAACTTTATCCTACCATCATCTTGTTCCAGATAAAGCACAGATACAAACAGATAGATATATAGAACTAGCAGAGAAACATGACTCCATCTTCAGCCTCATCCATTCCTCAATATACAATTCTTCGGATCAAGCGAAAGATTACCGAAGATCCTCTCGACCAGCTTGGTGCTTCTTCATTTTTTTCCTCAATCCATTCTTTCTGCACTCGAACCACAGCTGACCCGATGTACTCATCATAGTCATCGATGGCTCGAGACCTAAGAAAAAGACAAGAGATCTTGATCAACGAGATCCCTCCGGTCGAGGTGTATTTAGACTGGCAGAGACCGTTAAGGAGGATTGGAAAGAAGGGGAAGGTGGCGAGGCATTGAAAGTGATTCTCTCTTCTTCATCTTTGTCTACGAGAAAGATGTGTTGGGATGGTGTGTTTACAAGTCCATGCTCATAGTCCGTTCTCTTCCTCGATGCGTAGAGACGTATAGCTCAACTCATGGCTGAGGCCAAAGCGAAACCGCTTTCTCCTGAGCTCCCATTGAATCCTTCACGTCCGGTGTCGTCTGCAAAGCAACCGGTACGGTACATGATCGTAAACCCTCTTCAACCTTCGGTTCGTTCCAGACGACCAAACAGAGCTCCAGAAGTTCTCGCCACGTAGGTCTCTTCTCTTCGCGATCTGTGGACGAGTCGAGCAAGACTTTAACTGATCGTGATGTTCCTTCCGAAACCTATCATGTCTTCAGACCCGATCCTTCGCTGCCAACGCCGTCGGCGCCTGCGCTCAAACTTATTGACGCACACCAAATAAACACGACCTCTTCTCAGCCTGGTCAAGAGCATTCTCCCCAAAATCAGATTCTTCTGGGAAGAGAAGAAGAAGAGGATCCTCAAATGGCTGCATTTCTGCCCATGCTTCGAGACTACCTAGCTAGTTCGTTCCTTATAGATCTTCCTCCTTCTCTGCTTCACGTTGCCTGGTCACTACCTTGTCCCTTGTTCCATGCTGACATGTACAACCATATTGTGTTGCCTCTTAAAGTATCAAATCCGGAATCAACATACGCATGTACACCCTCCTCATCATCTTCCTCCTCCCGAGCGCGCACACCTTCTAGACCTGCCCCTGTTCCAGCTCCAGCCGCGACGCCCTCTTCACCTCCAGCTACGTATGTGTATGATCTATATTATAGAGATATCTCTTCAGGCGCCCAGCTATCGAGTGCGGAGGGATCAGACGCGATGGCTACTGTCGAAGGTTATCTAGGAGACGACGGTGAGCTCGTGGGGAGTGAAGGCGAGGAAGAGGAGATAGATGAGGAGGTAGACGAAGATTCAAATGGTTTGTTGAAGTCCTTTCCTATCTGAACAACAAGCTGAGACGTTCGAATTGATCTCGATATGTCATGCTATGTTTCACGTCTGTGTTTGCATGTAACAACCTGTTTTGCAGACGAAGACTTCTACCGAAATGATTATCCGGACGAGGAAGATTCAGAAGATGACTTTTCCGACTCGGATGCCGAAGGTAAGCTTTCTTTTCCTTTCTCTTTCTTTCCGTATCTCTTCATCTTTCCCTATGTCAGACCCTTCCAGAAGGAAAAAGACAGAGGGACAAGATGTATGGACAAATTCAGTACATGCCAACCCCAATCTTTTGTTCGTTTTCTTGTCGTCTGTTGTCTTATGTTGCTCGTCTCGTGCTATCTGGGTATCGTCAACTTGGTCATTTATCTCGAAACAACGCATCAACGCTCGTTCAGATCGTTGGGAAGAAGACTACTAGAAAGAAGAAATTTCTATGAAATGTCTTGAACAATAATTCAAATGTATAGAGTGCCATGTATTATTCGCTTCTTGCTCATTCAGACCGTATCAGCTTGGTTGAAACATCGTTCATATCTTCTGTTATACATGTCGCATAGATCAAAGTTCACTTGAATCAATATCAAGCTTGCTCTGATCACTCAGAAATACGATGACATGTTAATAATGCTGATGCGATGGGATGGGTTGTGTTGATAGAACAACGCATCAACGACTAAGAAACGACTGTGTTCACATATTCCTCAGCTGTAACTCACAACTCTCATCAACCGAACTTGAGCTTATTCGTCAATTTTCCTTTTCTTATGTTTCTTCCAAGTAGATGACTCTTTACAAGAAGATTGACTCAGTTGTGTCGTAAGAAGCACCAGAGTGCATAGAGAAAATGGCGCCAAGAAGCAGCTGAATCGACCGTCATGAGAATCCAAGACAAAATTACTCGGTGTCAACGACAACGGTTTGAAGACCCTGTTACATGCAGATGTACAAGTGGTGAAAGCCATGTGAAAAGTACCCCAAAGGAAGAAAAAAAAAAACATGAATGATCAGATTTCTGTTTGCATTTGTGTTCAATACAGAGTGAAACAAGAAGGAAGAACCGACCTTGAAGTTGGTAACTCCAGGGACAACGGTAGCAAGAGTGTAGAGCTTGTCCTTGGCATCCTCCTCGTCGTTTCGCTTTCGCTCAAGTCGGATTCGGAGTCGCTTGGGGGGGTTCTTGACACCCTGTCCCCAGACGGCCTGGTTCAACTTGGGGTCAATTCGGACATCTCGGGTTCCCATCGACTTGAGGGCAAACTCCTGGATGGACTTGACGGCCCAAGGAGCTATATTGTAGGAAAGATGGCAAAAGAACACGGAAAGGTAGGACGGAAGGCCGGAAGGATAGCGAAGTGAACATGATCGGGAAGAAGGGTTTCAGGCAGTCGTAGAGTTTTTAGTGATTACAGGGTTGGTTTCGTTGAGTAAAAGGACATGATGGAGCAAAGAGAGTTTATGAGCTGGCTGTAAGAATCGTGCAACGGTGTTTTTTCCGACAAGGTAAAATAAGAGAAAAAAAAACGAACCTCGCTTCTTGAAAGACCTTCCGTGAACGTACTTGTGGAGGTGGATGGTGTACTCCCGAGTAACGACGTCCTGGAGAGCGGATCGAGTCTTGCCGGTCTTGGTAGCCTAAATAAAAATAAGGACAGGAGAGCAGGAGAAGACCAAATTTCAACCGTCAGCATACAGTTATTGGCATGCTTGATCACCAGCATTTTGGTCCTTGTTGTACCAGGATGATCTCGTTGACGGATAAAGACCTTGAATCCTGAAGAAACCCCGAAGTCTTCTGGCAACGAGGCAGCCGACCATATCCTTCCATATGATCCTGAACGAATTTGAACCCTGTTCTCTTCCTCTATTCTCCTTTGGTCTCCATGATGACCTTCTGGTTGAAGGATTGTCCTCTTTCTGCTCGTCCCGGTGTCCTTTCCTCCTCTATCCTCTTTTTTTTACCTCCTCAGTCCATCGTGATTCCCATCAAACTTCACATAATCCTCCAAAAGCCGAGATCTATGTCGTTCGATATCGTATGGAGGGCAGTGTGAGTGAACAAGAAGGAGAGCTAATCACCATTTTAAGAGTCGGGTCTTGGAGTCTTGATGTGAGGTTTTCCTACAGGCAAGCTACGCTGGGAAAAGAGGAAGTTTTTTTTTCCGCTAAGACAATCAGGCACAGCGAAAGGAATACACAAGGGTGGGTTTTTGATCATAACTCATGCGACTTATGTATATTATCTGAATATAAGTATAGTTTTCAAATATTGCCATTCAAGTATCATTGTCCCACCGTACTATGATCTTGACTATGTTTCCGTTATACAACATTAAGATCTTTTCTGGTTTCAGTCATGACCTTGACCTCTCTCAGTCTATATCGCAGCGGTGGTTTGTTTCCTCAGAGTTCATTCGCATGCAAGACAGGACGATAGTGTATAGGAAAGATGAAAGAAGAGAACCATGACGAGAGGATGTGAGCGAAAAGAAGCGTTTGAAGACAAGTTGCTTCGAGCAAGGCAAAAAGGAAAGAAGAGTCCGTTGAAAAAGAAAAGGAGAGAGGAATTAGAAGAGAATCATAAAGGTTGCTGCCGCTGCAGGCGTAGCGTGTTTTAAACAAAACGAGATAAATGGGGTATATGAAAGACACTGAAGAAAGGAAAAAAAGAAAAGCAAATATTCGAAAGCGAACTTTAAGGTATATAGTAGAGACAGTCTGGCTCTCTACGGCCGAGGACTAGAAGGAACGCCTGCTCCAGACTTCTCTGATGATGGCACTGGATGATCCTTAACCCAGAGAAGCTCGGCCCAGAGCGGCAAGCTCGGTACCCGGCCGAGAAGCTCATTGAGATGATTGATCCTAGAGGGGAACATCGTTCGAATAAAGAGCCAAACCTCGTCAATCGCCGTGCGCACAAAAGAATCAACCTGATAACACAACAGATTCCACTCACCATTCTTCTTTGTCCTTGTCCGTGTCAGTGTAAAACTGGATGTCTTCGCCGCTCTCGAACGTCAGGGTGAATGAACGCTCAACATTCATTGGTCGGTCCATATCTGGGTTCTGACTGTCTTCCAGGTTGTTGTCTGTCACGCTCGTCATCTGAGATAAATCGATACGAGCGGTGATCTTGCCGGTCACATCATTCGACGCCTCCAGCGTACCTCCCACAATACGCATCCGACGTCTTCTCCAGGACTGTGTTTCCAGCGGAAACATAGATAAAGAAAACAAGAAATCACTGTCAGAACTAAATCAATCGAGACAACTAGAAAACAACGGAAAGAAGTGAACAAACAGTGCAATCGCCTCCAGACTGAGTGAGTGTTCCAGTAAAGTAGTCCATCTTGTGCCAACGTACATGTCGCAGCCCGATGATAGCATCGTCTAACGACTGAGGCAACTGCTCTGCCGATAGACCGGGTAAGGACGGAATCATCATCAACTGAAGCTCCATCCGTCCGATCGTCCTGGACCGATTCACCGCTGTATCCAGCCCAGCAGACCGGGACTGGGTGATAGAGTCTTGGTTCCAACGTCCCGTCAGAGGAAGATGAAGCGACAAAAGTTGGCCGTTACACCGAGAGGCGATATCCTTGAATATCACCTTGACCACGGCAAGCGTACCGTCCGGTGCGAGGTATCTGACGAGGTCATCCTTCGGAGGTTCTGGTCGCACAATCACGGGTATCACCGGTTTCGGTCGACGCGGACTGGCCATGAGTTTTCGGAAACCGCTTTGCTTTGTAGGCGTGGTCGGCAACTCTTTGATCGGAGGCGGAGTGGACACTGCTCTGATCCTATCGACAATGCTGGCATCCTTCTTGACTTTGACGGCAAAGCTGAACTCAAGGTTATCGAGGCCAAGCCTCAACACGCAGAACGCAACAGCAAGGAGTTTCAGACTAGTATTTGATTATACCTACATTATACGACAGGATCATGTGACATACAGTTCAAACTCTTGACCGATGTCGACCTTCTGTTGGAGAGGATACGTTCCGGTCTCTACCGAGTGTAGACCATTGTTCAGCGCAATCCGGACCTGAGGGGTCTCGCCTTTCACCAAAGGGACGTCTATATCGGTTATCGATACAACTAAACATATGTATACCATTAATTGTCAATACACATGAAAATCAAACTCTTACGAAACACAGTATATGAGCCGTCTGAGGCGAATAGTCAACTCACTCTTGACAAATACCTTGGCATGCGCTTTGCCAGGTTTTTCCCGAGCCCGGATCTCTCGGATCTCTTGAGCATACTCGTTCTATAACACAAGCGTCCCACGAGAGTAAGGGAACCGCTGAGAGAATGTAGAGAACGACAAAATGACTTACCATATCCGAGGGTCGTTTTACAGACCTCCAGGACCTGCCTTTATCTAGATCTCCAGCCCGACGGCTGTGGGATACTTTCTCATCGGACGCAGTAATCTGTTGATGCTGGACCAGTCGGTAACGGTGCTGGATGACAAAGAAGGCGAGCACATAGTCAGCGCAGAGAACTCCATGATGACAATAATGACTGAGAACTCAGACCCACATTCTTATTGTCCGCAATTTTGTCAATTTCTTGGACCAAGCTTTCTCCAAATCCACTACCCTCTTTTTCCTCTATCAACAACTTGTCGATCAAAACCGAGCTTCTATTCGACTCTTTTTGGAAATCATCCATCATGATCTCTCCCGCACTCATACTCCTTCTAGACTTACGTCTAGGTCGAAGGTTGACGCTGCCCGCCTCTGTAGGCTGGGTCGAAACACTACCGGCTCGCTCTCGAGCCATAACAGCATCCTCCTTTAGTTGAAGGCCAAGGGTTTCACTCAACTGAGAAGAGCGGGGTGAAGGTGACGCTCGGTTGGATGAAAGCAACGAAGCAGAAACTGTAGTAGCAGTAGGTGTTCGAGAAGGGACAGGTGGAGGAGGCATGAGTTCGCTATCTCGTTTAGCTTGCTCAGCGGAAGTAGACGAAGGGAGCTCAGCCGTCTGTTCAAATGGCGCAGGCGATGCTGGATACTCTTCCACGGAGGTTGAAGATGACTCGGAAGGAACCCTCTTGAATTCTAAAATGATCGATCGTTCCTTCACTTCGCCGATTCGTTCGTCGCTATTGCCCTGTCCGTTTTCGTAAAATGACAAGCCGCCCATTCCAGTTGCCAGTTCCTCTAAAGCAGACTTTGCCGAGAGGATTTCTTTGGCTGAGAGGGTACTGCTTCGATTAGGGATCTGAGGTCGCTCCTTCTTCGAGGGAGATGTGACAGAAGCTTTGGAAAGCAAAGTGGGACCTGTAAGAGTAGACGGTGAGGGTAAACCTTCGTGCTCCGGTAGATCAGCGTAGCGCTCCGACTTTGACTCGTCCGGAAGACCGATCCCCAGCCCATTCAGTGGCTTCCATCCCCCACTGATATCCATACTTGTTTTCTTCTTGGTAGGGCTCGACTTCAGATCGGATGCAGCTTGTTCCTCCACTTCCTTCTTCCTAGCGTCCATCCTTCTTCGAACACTTTCTCTTGTCAGTCTAGGACTCCTGCCGGCGCTACTTCTGCTCGAGATTGAGTCACCCGCTCCCACACTCGAAGCGATGGAACCATTACGATTGAGAGAAGACAGGTCCCCAAACTCCTCAAGCTTGAACCGGTCGGCCGAAGAGGACGGTTTCGCCGGTCCACCGCCAAACTCATCAAGGCTGGGATGAGCAGTTTCAGAAGAGAACAGAGGTGACCGAGTCCCAAAGTTAGGAAGTGAATACGGGTTGTCATCTAGAGTCATCAAGTTTGAGGAGGATCTTGGAATCGATTTGGATGGTGTGGAGGAAGACACTCGTCGTGCAGGTGACTGTAGCGCCCACACAGTCAGAGGTCGATAATTAGAAGTTTGATACATAAAGAGAGGTAAGACTACGCGATGCTAGAGGAAGAGAGACAAACCTGAATAACCTCAATCTTATCTCCAAACACATCCTTCTCGTCCTCTACCAGCAAGTTCAAATCACTCAACACCATTCCCCGAGTTCCCACTAGAGGGTGACCGGTCTTCCTCTGAGCTTCCTCCTTCTTCTCGATCTCACCTTCGGTCTCTTTGAGGAGATCGTTTTCCTTATCTCCACGAATGAAATCCTCAAGGTCATCCCTCGACTTTTCCTCCATTCCAATTCCGTCTTTCAGAACTTCTCTAACAAGCCGTCGTTCAGAATGATGGGTCCGACCGTACGGCACACCGTTTTGGTCTTTTGGCACGCCGCGAGCTAGTTCTTCAATCGATCGGGTAGACGAACCAGATCGTTTCATCTTGGGAGGGGGAGACATCAGAATGTTTTGAACGGTCTGAAGGGTAAGGAATGGATCAGGCAAAGGGCCAGACTGATGTGCCTGTACATCTTCCTTTGTTGAGTGAACGGAAGAAAGAGACGTAGTCGAGGTTGATCGCTTGGCGTGGGCGGTAGAAATTGGTGAATGATGAGCAATCTCGGTTGGAAAAGCGGAGGGTTCCAACACGTTGCCGTTCAGCAAAATAGGATCAGCTGGTGAGCTTTTCAAATGAGGAAGGTCAAGCGCATTAATCTTAGGATGGGCATGAAAGGTGTCAATTTCTGCACCAAGGCCGAGCTCGGTATGGAATCCCTCCGGACTATTGTATCCATACAACGTGTCGTGATTGGTTGTCCTAATTGTCCTTCTCCCTTCTTCGTCCTTCAACTCTTGACTCTCGTCGATAGTGCTTGGAATATCATCGTCGGACGCTGAGTGAGCGTCGTCATTTCTTTCTGGAAAATGAGCACTGCTTACGCTTCCCGGAGTCAGCAGATCAGCCTCTTTCAGCAGATCGTTGACAAAAGTGTTTGCCTCTAGGAAGGGATCGTTCGCGCCATCGTAGGAGCCATACGAAACATCGTTGAGATCTACAAGAGATGTGTAGGATGCATCTTCAGGAAGGGAGGCCGGCTGGGGTAGTAGGTCGTAAGACGAATCGGTGGGCAAGTGGTGCGCTGGATGGACAGAGAACTGGTCGTTCCAAGGAGGTGAGCAGTCGTATTCAAAGATTCCCGATTCAGATCCTATAGGTGAACTCTCAAACATTTCCTGAGAACTTGGGCTATTGTCGTCCACTACAGGAGATTCAGTGTAGTCGAGACTAGCGTCCTTCTCAAAGAACGAGACTTCCGGCCGATCTTCAAAAGTAACCGTTTTTCGTCTCTCTCGTGTGCCTGACCCACCGGTTCGAGCGACTCTGGCCTTGAGGTTCGATTTGGGCGAAGGGGAGACGGTAAGGTCTTGTCGAAGGTGGGAAGGAATCGAGGTCGGCCTATGGGGCGTAGAGGGTGTCTCTCGCTCGGAGAATAACGGCATCTGAGCAGAAGAGGGCGGAGAGGAAGGGAACGTTTCGTTAGGATTGTAAGGCGAAAACGTAATGGACTGGGATGGGGACGACTCGGCCGATGTAGTGGAAGATTCGAGGGGCGAGGGATGAGGCTCGTGGTCGATGGACAGGCCATTTTCTAGGATAACTTGCTCAGTCCCTTCGTCTTCGTCGGCAGAAGAGGATTCGAGAGAGGATATCAAAACGTTGGGTATCTCAGAGCCAGTAGGCGCAACAGAGGACTTTGTAGGAGATTCCGGAGGAAAGACGGAAGACGGGTCCTTCTGTTTAAGAAACGGAGAGGACGTCACCTTGCCTTGCTTGGGAAGATTCACTAGTCCCATTGACTGTCTTCCTTTCGTCCGCGCCTTGAAATCCAGCTTTTTCTCTGATGATACTCGAGACAGGGCGTTTTCATCATTTTCGTCGGAAGAACCTTCTTCGTTGGAGTTGTAGCCTGAATTGTGCTTCCATCCTGTGCCGGGTGATTTTCTGGGGCTTCCCCAGCCAATACCATCAAAGGCCTTCGTGGGCGAGCTTCCACCACTCATCGTTCTTGGCATACCCTCGGAAAGCTGAGGCGAGGCGTCCTGCTTGAAGATCGAGTTGGATACCAGTGAGTTTGTTTTGAGATGTTTATAGCTAGAGGATGTACGCCGGAGAGGTTCTTCCGAGCCCATCGCTTCCTCTGTTGACGTTCCGTCTGAGTCGTAAGAGATAGCATGATGGAGGGAGGGAGGTTTATTGGGGGATTCTGTCTGAGACCGCTTCTGTATTCGGAGCGGAGACCAGCCCATGCTAGACTCTGCCCGAATCCTTTCACGAGAGGAGATGGTAGAGAGACCAGTTTGATCGGGGATTCGAATGGGAGGAGGGTTGGTTCGAGGAGATGATGTTGGGTTATAGCATGACATGGTGGCTGTCCAAGGGTTATAAGGATATTCTCAATCCAGAAGAAGAAAACAGAGAAGAAAGCAGGATTCTGGAGGGACTATATGCGTAGGATTCGACTGGAAAGAAAGGAAAGAAGAAAAGAACCCCCAAGACAGGAAGGATTGACAGGTAAGTATAGGTTTCTTCTCGTCCAGCTATGGTGTCTGTTGTATGAACGATGAGCCTCGTTCGCGCTCCCTCTGTTCTATGTATCTGTGTTAACTCCAACTGATTGACTGACACGAACCCTTTTACGAATTAATGATAGGATCTATACTGTTTGAACTGAAAGAACGAAAGGGAGAAGAGAGAGTGAGTAAAACGAATGGATTCTTCCTGAACGGGTCCGTCGAGTTTGATGTGCTTGCTGGTCGACTTAGAAGGAAACCCAAACAAAGACGTCAACAAGAAAAGTCAACAAACAGGGGGAAGGCGGTTGTTAGGGTTAAATGCAAAAGCTGTGTTAACACGTTTTGTGGCGAGTGTTAAAGGCCTGGAACATTTGTTGCAGAAATAGGAACATGTGACCACTGGTTATCAATCAGCTTACATAATCAACTGGCTACACACGCCCTCCTCAATCCCTATCCTTTAATAAATTTTTTTCTCCACATCTTTTTTGGCTTCGGTCCCTCACCTTCGCACCCGCCTACCCTATCCTCTTCTTTCCGCTCCCTTCTCTTTATTAAAATGCTTTTGTTCAGTATGTTTATTCCCTTTCGAATGAAGCTGGTAGAAAGCTCATCCTTTTTACTCTGGCTGACTGTTGCTCCTTTCTCTTTTTCCGTTCAACAGGCGACAGTAAGGATATCGTTTTTTAGGGTTTTATCTGTAGCGTGTACAATCAACTCATTGGTTCTCTTGATATTTCTCTCTCACACACACACACACACACACACACACGCTCACACACACAGTCATCACCGGCGACGAGCTCTTCTCTGATGCTTACGACGTCCATGACAAGGAGGATGGATCCATTGAGGTTGATTGCCAGATGATCACCGTCAAGGAGGGTGATGTTGATATCGGTATGTGTTTCAAAATTTCAAATCTTTTCCTTCCTCGCATCAGTCCTTCAAATCTGGGCAGCATAGTATTCTGACTATATGCTATCTGTTTCTTTTCCTTTCTTCCTCAACCTTTCACATTATCAGGAGCCAACGCTTCCGCCGAGGAGGCTGCCGAGGAGCTCGAGGCTGGAGCCGAGACCGTCAACAACGTCGTTTACTCGATGCGACTTCAGGTACGAACGTTTTTTTTTTTTCCCTCTTTTTACCGGTTATAACCCGGCCAACTTTATTGGCTAGTCGAATTGGCACTAACTTCCCCTCCTTTCTCGTTTCTGCAAACACCTTGGATCTGTCTCAACACCATCTACCACTACCACTCTGATGATCTCTCTCCGTCGCCATCGTTACCAACGAAAACTACGTTGATCAATTCACTTCCCACCTCCACGTTCGTGACCCGCAGTCCACCCAGTTCGACAAGAAGTCTTACATGACCTACCTTAAGGACTACATGAAGTCCCTTAAGACCGCCCTCAAGGACGCTGGAAAGTCCGAGGACGAGATCAAGGCTTTCGAGAAGCGAGCTCAGGGTTTGGCCAAGAAGGTTCTTGGAAACTTCAAGGACTACGAGTTCCTTACCGGAGAGTCCATGAACCCTGACGGTATGGTTGCCCTCCTCAACTACCGAGAGGACGGTGTTACCCCCTTCATCACCTTCTGGGCTGATGGACTTAAGCAGATCAAGATCTAGATGATTTTCCTATCCTTATTTTATTCCCCACAACTCCTACCCCCCCTTTCCATAATACGATGCTCAATGACCAAAAACAGAAAAACAGAAAAACACAGAGTTCTTCTCGAAGAATTCGAATTAACCATGAAAATCTCAAGAGACAAATAAACGATAGGAAGAGAAGCTACCTAAACTTGTAGTAAGACAATGGTGATCAAAGTAAAGATAAATAGCAAGATTGACTCTAGTCCAATCGGTTCGAAAGCTTGAGATGGCTCGCATGATCACTAGGGAAATCCCAAAGAATGACCTTACGTGCGAGCCAGATACCCGCTACACTTAAACCGACGCAGATCAAGATGAACTTGGCCATGTTCTCCGTTGCCCATGTCTTTGTTTCAGAAAGTATATGCATGGTTCCAAAACAGTATAGATCAGTGATCCGTTTGAAAGAAACAGGGTCATAACGAAACGAAAAAAACGCAGCGAACCTTCCAACCCTCAGTCTT
The DNA here is from genome assembly GCA_014825575.1 of Phaffia australis. NCBI lineage: Eukaryota > Fungi > Basidiomycota > Tremellomycetes > Cystofilobasidiales > Mrakiaceae > Phaffia > Phaffia australis. The sequence continues at coordinate 79,520 of MVAH01000032.1, read as the reverse complement.
CATAGCAAAAGCTCGTAACAACCGATGAGATAACGGTTCTACCGTCCTCGGTCGAAGCGTGTTCTGGTGGAATCCCTCAAGAGTCGAAAAGATGGATTCCCCATTAAATTTGATGGGTTCGATCTCAAGGGTCACGTCGTAGTATTCGAATTTCTGAAGAGCAAAAGCCTTAGTGTTTCGGGAGAGAAAACCCAGAGATACTAATAAAACTTGATAGAACGCACAGGCGGGTTAGCCACTCGGACTTCGGGCATCTTGGACAGTTTCATCCTACGCAATTGAAGAGAAGACAACAATGACAAACATATAATCTCAAATCAGTTCCAAACCCTTGAGCGAAGCAAGAATGCATACATGAAAGGGCAAAGAGCTTGGACAGACCCGTAGTTCGATTTCAACCAACCTTCCCATTTGTCACCGTCCATCCAAGCAAAAATGACTCCTTGATCAAACCGTCTTCCACCCTTCCTCCATGCTCTAGCGATCCGGGTGAACTCCTCGATCTCCGCCTCTAACTCACCATTCTTTCTTCCTGCAGTTCTCAGCCCAGCCAACACTACAGCGCTTCCTTGCTCTGACTTCATCACCTCTTTAAAGTTATGACTATCGACTTTAACTACGATCGGCAGCTTGTGAAGTCTGAGGAAGGCGCTAACGCTCTGTTCGGCGGTTTCTTCTGACGTTTCAGAGAATGAGAAGGTTGCAATAGGAGTAGTGGAGTCGTGATCTTTGAAACAGAGTAAGACCGGACCGGAACTAGGCTGGGCACCAGCGTAGCTAAATAGTTCGAGATCTTGAGATTGATAGATAACCGCCTGTCCGAGAAGTGCCTGTGAAGTATTCATCACGGATTCCTTATATAACCCAAACGAGCGACTTCAGATAGACCGACTAACGAAGGAGCATAGGCAGACAGTGATGAAAGACTTACTAAGATCTTTTTCGAAGCGGAATAAGTGTGTAGGAAAACGAAGAACACTTCCTCCTTCTTGGTAATGCTTTCGATCCGGTCAACGTTGATGTACTCGAGCTCGCCACTGTTCATTCAATCAAGCGGATGACGTTTAAGCCGGAATGCTGGAAAACAGTGAATTTATTGAAAAGACATACGCCTCGAGAGCTTTCCTAGCAAACTTGCTCATCGCATCGAGCGTGCGCCCTCCGTTATGTTCATATTTTTGACCTTTGGCGTATCTTGTTCATGTCATTCATATTCGTGGAAAGCACGTGGTATGACACAGTGGGTCGAAGAAAAAAAGACGAGTTAAAAATTGTTCTATGCTCGGGTTTAAGTCAAGAGCTTAAAACATACAGGTAGAGCTGAGGGTAACCTTTGACACCTTCTGCACTACACAACGGTTTTTGTTCATCGCAGTTGACTTCGGCAATAGTTATGCTTGATCCAATCTCATCAGCCAGTTTTTTCCACGCTGCCGAAAGAAACATCAGAGGTTCAGCTTGGCATCCTATCTAGAACAAGAATGGCGCGAATGCGTGTTGGCATCACACATGAACAAACTCACTGGGTGCTAGTTTCTTACAGCTATTGACACATACAATATCAGTCCATTACATCATGATGAAGGTACCAAACGAGAAAATATATATAGATGGCTTACTGTCCACACCTAGAGAAAAAACCAAGAAACCGAATACCTCGATCAGATCGAGTCGATTCGAGGGTAGGAAACTAAAACGGATCAACTGACCAAGGCGCAAAGAACTTGACGAATCCACCCTGTGATTTGATCCGATCCAGGTCCTCTTTGGAGCTGACACTGACTACCTCTGTACTTTTAGATGTCGAGAGTGTTTCTGGCGGGGGAGTTCCAGCCTGAGCGAGGGGCCGACGCTTTGAATACTTTGTAGCTGAGTGCTGAATGTATGTAGATAGCTCATCATAATCCCGAGGACGTGCATAGTTCTCAATCATTTGCCCATCCTGGAAACTACGAAACGAAAGAGTAGCTGGTCAGGTAGGTTGTAATCAAGCAGAAACAGACGTCACAAGATCCGCTTACAGCGTGATCGTCGGGTCTATAGGACATACAACAAACAGGTGAACCCTATCAGCATCATTATTTATTCCTCGAAATGAACATAGGTCCCAGAAAACTAAGCAACTTCTTTGCACTCACATCCTTTGATGTTATTTTCATCGCACAAATCTAGAGCACAGGATCACAACGGTTCAGTGAGCATTGTCTCAGCATGTATGGGTTCCAAAGAAGACATCATACGCACCTCCTTGTGCAAGGCAGCTATAGCCAAGAAATATGGCAGAGCAAGTGAACCAAGTTAGTGGTTGTCCCTTGACTATCGGACAAATATTCCGTATATAGAAGTGATAACTTACTTAACCTGTGCCATATGAAATCCAGCCACACCCTCCAAGTATTGTTTATCATCGACGAGTTTCTCCCATGTAGGGGCCTAGTTTACAACTCGTCCGAGGACCAACCGGTTTTATATCAGCCAACTGAATGATCGCAATGAACGAAGCACTCGGGAGAGAAGACTAACGAAGGCTCTGCAGTGACCACCTAAGTTGATGGCAAAGGGCATCGACAGCAATGAGTCAGTCAGCGTCGACCAGACACAGATATCCTTTCAGACTAGAGGGGTCTATTTCGTCTGAACAACCTTGTACATACATTGCGGACTGTAATGCTCCACAAGCCTAAGGGTTGTTCCAGTCATCATCACCAGTCAACATACAATAAATACACGCATAGTGATGAGAGAGAAAGGACAAACCATTGGCCTTGAGCGATGGCTTGCTTGAAGTTATCGGATTGTAATTGTCTAAGCTCGACCGCTGTTGAAAATGAAGGGAGCAGCGGTGCGAGTAGTACTAGAAGGGACAGGGTAGATAGCATCCTTCAGTCTCCTTCTTCTTGACTATTAAACTAGATCTACCAATCTCTTGCTTGAAAGAGAAGAGATAGGCTTAACGATGAACTGATGAGATGATGGCTGATGGCTGATAGGATGAAGAACGCCCTTTACGTTTTCATTTGCGCATTAATAACACAATCATTCATCCATCCGACTAACATCGATCAGTCTAGCCAGACCTTTCCTTCGACAGACTTCATGGAGGTTTACCCACTCTCACATATGCCTGAGGAGCTCTCCCAGGTTCATATTGCTCTATTCACCAACGTAAAAAATGCAGCTGAGATCCGAAGTTCGCTCATTGCTGCTGCTACCATGGACGGACCCGCTGGAGATTCTGAAAGGGACAAGTACGACTTTTGTTTCATCGAGGCAAAGTCGGTCAGTCCTCACCTCTCTCTTTCCCTCTAGTCACTCACTTGGCACTCAGATGGAGACAATGAATCCGGAGAACTCTCTTTCGCGTCTTTGGAATGCCTGCTGATGCTTTCTTGCCTTTGTATATCTGATGCAGATAGTATCGAGAGCACATCTACTCACAGGGATCCATCAAGCTCTCCTAGCTTCGTCTCAACGGACGTTATCAACAAAGACAACACACTCAGAGATCCTCTTTATGCTGAATCCTTCAAACAACGTTCGTCATTTACTTCGTATCCCTAAGCCTCTCTCGTTCCTGCTGATAACCATGATGTTCGCGTTGCAACAGATTGCAGAATCCCTTCGATCTTTTGGGCTATCACCTAAAACAACCTCACTCATCCTTGTCCGAATTACACCACCGCCAGCAGATTCGAATCCATCTACTGAGAACTCACCAGAATGGACACAGAAGAAGATGAAAAGTCTGGTCGATGGGGATGAAGTAAGTTTGGACCAGATAGGGGAAGGTACGGTTGATTGGAAGGTGATTGAGAAGGCAAGTTTTCTCTTTCCCTTAGAACTCTCTTTCCTCTGTGTTTGTGTGCGCTCGTATTGGAAGCACAGTGAACCGGGGTTTCAGGAGCAGAAACTGACTTTCGGTCTGATTGATTCTTGGATCCAGCTCTACAAACTGCCCAAAAACTCGGCAGACAAGCAATGGGTGGAGAAGATGGTGATCAGTACGGTGGCCACGAAAGGAGTGATGTGATGCGCATCCTTTCCTGCTCGTCTTCTCACCACAAGTCTAACACAGAAAGACCTATCCGCCGAGGGAATAGAGAATAAACGATAGAATACTGGACATGTGTCTGAGACGCAAAAAATAACCCTATCCTCAATAATCACTTTCCTTCAAATCATTGAATGCTTATCCTTGAAGGCAATCGCGTAAGGTAGGAATGATAATTGTGATAGAATACAACACATGACCCAAACCCAGTTAAGAAAGAATGAAAGAAGAATGAAGAAGAGAAGGCTAGATGTTGTAATAGATTTCTATACGAAAGATTTTCTGAAAGGTAGATTGGATCAAGGTGTAGTGTAGAATGAGACTAGAGAACATAGAAGAGCAGAAGGCATGTAGGATAGTGTGTATAGACGTGATTCCAATAATCACAAGCAGAGATGCAGCCGAAGCAGTTTGCAAAGAAGCCCATCAAGGAAGAAAAGCGAGCGAGAGGATGAGGAAGTCGATTAGAACCTTCCTCGGCCACCTCGTCCACCACCTCGGCCACCTCGACCTCGGTCTCCACCTCGACCTCTGTCACCACCTCGACCCCGTCCACCGCCTCGTCCACCACCAAATCCACCTCGGCTTCCACCACCGTTTTCATCCCTGGCAGGCGCGTAATCAATCCTGCATCGTCGGCCCTGAAGATCCTTTCCGTTGATAGCTTGCAAAGCGGCAGTAGCGTCCTTCTCGGAACCGAATTGAACGTAAGCGAAGCTGTAATAAAAAGCGCAGATAGAGAGTAGAGGTTAGATAGGAAGAAGGATTGCTAGAAGGAACACGCCATAGCGAGAAGTAATGATAGAAAACGAACCCCTTGGCGGCACCAGTATCTCGGTCGGCAGGCATTCGGATGTTGGTCACAGCTCCGTGCTCTCCGAAAGCTTCCCAGAGGTCATCCTCACCCATGCTGAAGGCAAGGTTTCCTGTGTACACATACAGGCAAAATTTTCATCAGTCTGATGTGAGCCCAACCCTATTTTAGAACTATCGGAGAAAGCTATACTAACCGACCCAGAGAGTAGCTGATGGGTCACTGATTTTGTCTCCGAAAGCCTTTGCCCTTGAATCAGGGTTGGCTCCTCGCTGAGTAGCGAAATCAACTTTGACATCCCTTCCGTCAATAACAAAAGCCTCCTTCTTGGCCAAGTCGTAGACCTTCTGGGCGCTCTCCTGATCAGTGAACTCGACGTAACCGATACCTCTCGATCGACCGGTCTCTCGGTCGGTCTGAAGCCGGACGGAAACGACGTTGCCGTGGGGCTTGAAGTAAGCTTCGAGCCCAGCGTTGTCAAGCTTCCAGGAAAGGTTTCCAATCCACAAAGTCTGGGAGGGAGGGTTTTCGCTGCTAGTAGCGGGAGCAGATACGGAAGCCTCGGCCTTGGTCTTTTTGGCAGGAGGAGCAGACTCCTCAGCAGCCTTTCGCTTACCTATGTACGGGTAGGAATGTGTGGAGAAAGGTGACGGTTAAGTATTGCATTTGGAACTCGAAGAAAATACAAGGATATATCTGACGAACCAGCAGCAGGCTTAGCCTCCTCTTCCTCAGACTCATCCTCGGACTCTTCCTCGGAAGAGCTCTGCAACGAGACAAGAACAGAAAGACAAACCAGCGCAGCATGTCAGATGACTTCCGATACTTCGAAAACATTCAATTTGATATACCCATGGAAGAAATTTACTTACGTCCTCGGCCTTGGTGGTCTTGGTGGCGGTCTTGACCTGTGCGGCCTTGCCTTCCTCCTCCTCAGAAGACTCAGCCTCAGACTCCTCCTCAGAAGACTCATCGGAAGGAGCGGTCTCCTTCTTTAGTCAAGCAGGGTTGTAGACAAGACAAAGGAAGATCAGAGACACCATCAGCGAGATATAGATGTCGAAGACAACGATGAACAGGAATCCTGCGTTCCTAAGGCGAGTACTTACAACGGCCTTGGATTTCTCAGTCTTGGGGGCGACGACAGTGGCAGCAGTCGACTTGTCTTGAACGGATTTCTTGGCCATATTGGAAACTATTTTGGTATTATGATGAACGAGGAGAAAGCAGAGTTGTGGTCGGGAGAGAGAAGAGAGAGCAGAAAGTCTTCCAGCCTTCCTTTCTGTTTATGCAGACGTTTCATTTTTTTAATAATTTTTTAAAATAAGAAGGCGGCATTGTCATGGAGACGAGAGATAAAAAAAGCTTACATAATCTCAACATACCTTATCTAATCTATCTCAATGCTCGCTTGTTACTACGACCTTCCAGCCCACCCTCACTCTTACTCCTTCGTCGTACTTTTGGCTCATCTTGGTTCTATACGAGGAGATTATGTCTCCTAGTAAACAAGCCTTAACAGATATGAAAGAAGATCCGGGCAAGATTTATCGGCTAGAAGAGAGGTTAGGAACGGGTAGCTTTGGGACAGTCTGGAAGGCGTGAGTGTTTGTCTGCTTCGATGTTTGTATAGTGAAGGTGCATATACTGGGTGAACGCATGGTCGAAAATCTACAGTCGTATGCCTGTTGACATATAGATGAAGTCAAAAACTCGATAGAAAGCTCCAGTAGCTATCGAGGTGGCTTTAGGATAAAGAAGGGGGTTTAGGAGTGATCCTGAGCATACTCATCTTCATTCAGTGCCGTTCGAAATGCTTCTTTAGGTCAGGTAGGTAGAGACTAGGCTAACTCTCACTGTGACTTTCTTCGGCCTTCCTGTGTATTGAAACAATCATGGCGTCAGAGTGAGAAAGGATACAGGCAAGGTTGTTGCCATAAAACAGATCGGTGAGATACTCATGCACAAGTAGCGTTATGTTCATCTAACTAAATTCCTTGTCCGGAAAACAGATTTAGAAAGCTCGAATGACAGTATCTCAGAAATTCAAGCAGAGATAGCCCATCTTGCCCAATGCGACTCGGACTAGTGAGTGACACTTACATCGTTCCTGATCTGATTCATATCACGTTAGCGTGATTGCTGGTGATACCCAAGATACAGATATTGATACTTTTGAATGACAACGTACTAGTGTCACAAGATACTATGGATCTTTCGTAAGGGGATATGAACTATGGATTGTGATGGAATACCTCGCTGGAGGCTCATGTTATGACCTAGTGAGCATAATCCTCACAGAGACATCGAGAAAGTCAGCCCTCTGACAAGAGGGAGCTAACAAGAACACTCATCTTTCCGATCGCTTACTTGTGTCCAATTCATCAGCTTAGAGCTGGGATCTTTCCAGAACCACATATCGCAGTGATCTGCCGAGAGCTACTGTTAGGATTGAAGTACCTCCATTCTGAAGGGAAGATCCATCGAGACATCAAAGCAGCCAATGTGTTGCTCAGTGAAAGCGGACAAGTAAAACTTGGTCAGTCTGAGATTTCCTTTTTCAGCCTTCTCAATGAACCGTCCGTCTGGCGTTCAGGAGCTTACTTTACGATGTACTTTGGGGGATGTGGGAATCATAAATTTAGGCGATTTTGGAGTGGCCGCTCAACTCACAAACAACATATCAAGAAGACGAACCTTCGTAGGAACACCTTTTTGGATGGCACCAGAAGTGTGCGTGATATATCTCTATCAAACTGTGCCAGCCTCATGAATTAATACTTCAAAGTGGAAGATGCATGCTGATCAGACGGGTTCTGTCATATTTAGGATTCGACAATCAGGATATGACTATAAAGCTGATATCTGGTCATTAGGGATCACCGCAATCGAGATGGCTCACGGCCTTCCTCCCCTTAGCGAATACCACCGTTTGTCAACTTACCATTCGCTTTCCATCTATAAGAGATGTACAAAGATGACACTCATACACGTATGCTTGACAACGATGGATAAATAGCTATGAGAGTACTTTTCCTGATTCCCAAAGCCGATTCACCAAAAATCGAAGGCGATTTCTCAGACTCGTTCAAAGACTTTGTAAGCTTGTGTTTGATGAAAGATCCGGCTGATGTACGTGATCCTTCCTTAAGCTTTTTGAAGTTTTGCTACTCTTCCTTAAGATCTGTCAGTCACTCAGCTTTTTCAGCTTTCCAAATACATGGTATAATTCGAAACACAGAGAGCCACAGCCAAGGATCTGCTTCAACACCAGTTTATTAAAAATGCCGGTCGGACAACAATCTTAACGGAGCTTATCGAGAAGTACAAAGATCATCAATCCAAACCTTTCACATTGGATGGACTGGAGCCAATACCCACTTTAAAAGATCTTGAATCGTGCCTGGATTCGTCAACCAGAAGTTATTGGAGCTTTGGAACCGAGCGTAATGATGTAGTAACGCAGGAGGCCGATCAGAACAACCTACAAGGTACGGTCAGAGCGAAGGGAAGTAGTAGGGCGAGAGAGAGCGAGATGCATGTTGGGAGAAGAGTCTCGGCAGATGACAACGAGGGGCCATATTTCAACGTATCCTCTCTATCTAATAACCCGGCACTCTTTCCCTCGTCTTCAATCACGACAACTAAGGAGAAAGACAGAGAGGAACGACACTCTCTTCATGCAGCAGCTAGCGAGAATGATTCTCACTCAGAAGGATATACAGAAAGGTCTTTGATAGATACCGTTGTCTTGCCTAGCCTACAGAAAGTACGTCCAGACCCAGTTGTCGGGTGATTTCCTGGTGACTTTTGCACGGGATGACTGATATTTCGCTTTCTTCACCGGCTTTCTTAAAACAGAATACCCGGGAGGATATGAGCGCGCCTTCGAGGGAAGCTTTGAAGCTACTTCACAAAGGATTTGAGGGCCTCAAGATAGCCGATCCTCAGTTAGCGTTCTTGGTTCTGGTTGACATTGCGTCGGGTTTACAAGAGTCCGTACTTCTGCTTGTCCATTGTTACACAAGATCTCGAATCAATCATCTTTCTCTTTCTTTCTGTTGCCTGTCATCCACACTATAGGCACATGGATATTCGCCAAGCTGTGACCGGAAGTAGGGAGGAAGAAACCCTTCGGACACAACAGAACAGTGCGACAGAGTCTAGCTATATACCTACCCCAGTACCGACACTACCGGACGAGGAAAGTCCTGTGGCCGATATGTTATACACGAGGTGGATGGATGGGTTAAAACTCAGGTGGCCGGGATCGTGAATCTAGCATGTATGGATAAACTGTATACTTCGTGATGTTCTCCCTCTTCTCCTTCAATCACATATGCGCTGTTGTTATACCAATACTGCACATATATGCTGTCTTTTTGCTTCTTCTTCTTCCTCTTTCTCTTGAGAACATACAAGTGCTAAGAACACAGAGTCGCCTCATTGCCTATGAAAATGAGTGTATCCTGATTGGGACTAACATCACACTTCCGCAGTCAGAGCTCCCGTCATCGATGGACGCGTATATAATTAAAACATCAATCAAAATCATCAGAATGCTTAAAGCGTTCTTCTTCCTCTATCCCTTGCTCACCAATTATTTCCCTTATGCCGCTCCAGTCAGAAAAGCCTCGGCAAAGGAAGACAGTTCCCGAACTGAACAGCTCTGATGATCATGGTTCAGCATCAAGAATAAGGACACCAAGAGAGGATCCTACCTCTCTGTCGACTGCGGAGGATCACCCATTAAGAAAGGATGTGACATTCAACGAGAAAGATATCAAGAAACTGGAGGAGGAAGGAGAGGGATCGAAGAGGAAGCTGCCACCAGGAGTCTGGCCAAAGATCAAGTGGGTAGTGGTAAACAATGGGGTATTACAACTAGATTGGATATCGGGAGTTATGAACTGGACATCGTTAAAGCCGTTGATTAGATGTTCAATCGCTGTGAGTTATCAGTTTGCTTCTGCTCAACATGTCTATCGGTTGATCATCATGTACTGAATCCAAGTCGCTGGCGAGAAACCAAAGGGTTGGATAGCGATGCTTCTCCTCATTATCTCTCCCACTCTGAAAGTCCTTGGCACGGCTTCATTCTTCACGCTTGTTATCGCAGTGCGTATCTTGTTGTTTAAGTACTTGGGGAAAACACGTTGGTTATACTGACGTGATGTCAAAACGATGTCTCTACCACCGATTAGTTCTTAACGCCTCCAGATAAATCGTTTCCTCAGAACGCTGAACTTCATTTCTTCAGCATGCTTTGTATGTCGATTATCTCGACAATGTTTCTTTCTGGCGACATGATGTTTCTGATTTCAAACATTGCTTTTCCTGCTTCATCAAATTCAACGCAGTCGTCGCGATCTCCTGGGCTTGGGTATGCATCGCTGCAGCAATTTGCTCTGTCGTTCGAGAGAATCCCATTCCAAAGTCCGAAGCTGTCACGACGATCATCTACGCAGGTGGTTATCTTGAGGCGAAAACGTCAATCGTCTGCGCTGTGTTCCTTGGGTTTGGGTCTGGCTTCTTCGTGAGTGCTTTTCTCAGCTCCTTCAGCTCATATCGATTAGTTCTCTTATATTATGTTCTCCTATCACCGAAAATAAATTGCTATCGAAACAGTGTTGGTTGAAAGCTCGAACGGCTCCCTCTCCGATCACTCTTCCATGTGTACTAGCATGTATTCAAATGGATGTAGCGCTCACGTTGATACCTTTGTATCCTTACGATTTGTGAGTAGCTGCTCAGGTTGCTCTCTATACAAGTTTCCACGAGCAGTGTGTTGACATCCTGTGCTTTTCCCTGAAACCTACAGCTATACCTCTGGTATGTTGCACATCACATTTCTCTTTAGTCTCCGCTTCTCATATTAACCGGTTCGATCATCTCTTCTAGGCTTGGTTTTCTTCAAACCCATGGCAATTCAAGTCGGGGTCCACCTCGTTCTCTCCGTATTCCTGTTTCCTCAATCGGTCTCCTATCTTTATCTCAATCAGTTTTGCGCCACCCTGTCTCCTCTCGAGAGTTCCATGACCTCAATAAAGTCTCTCTTCGAATCTGCCGCTGTAGGAAACGCCAGTTTGAATGAGTGGATTGAGCTGGGTGTGCCGTTGAGGGCTGACAAGATCAAGAGCGAGACAGTAGGGTTTGGAGCCATGTTAGCACTCAGAGGTAGTTTAGGTATGGACGTTAGTTGGGGTCGATTAGGAGCGAAAGATTTGGAACGGTTAGGAAAGAGCGTCAAAAATGTGACCCTTAGATCAGAGGGAAGTGAGTGTCTTCCTCTTCACGTCTTGCTTCTGGATCTGGTCACAGGCTGAGACGAAACCTGTCTCTTGTAATCAAGTTATCTTCTTCTTTGATATATTCAAGTCTGCCTTGAAGCATGATGTATTAGATTCTAAAGCGTTTCAAGCACGAGAGGTGTTGGGTCAAGATCTCGATGACGACGAGTCTGGCCGACTTGATAGTCGACCAGGTTCAATTTACCAAACATCCCAACCTCCTTCGAGGGCCGCCTCTCCCTCAAGCTCTCACGAGAACTTGTCGTCTCTTAATCCAACGGCTGCGGCTGTAGGATCTCAAATCAACGAAAGTATTCCGACTCCGTCTCGTCCTCGGTCCGAGTTCGACCGGGATCAAGAGAGTAGCGCGGACGAAGATCCAGGTAGTGGAAGAGATTCTCCTGCCACAGGCTCAGCCGTATTTCCACGAGAAAAGGCTACTAGATTTTTGAACATCGATCGGTCAAAATCATCCTGGACCAGCGGAAGAAAACGAGCAGACTCACCAAGCAGATCGCATGCCAGAGATTATCATCATCATCATCATCATCACTCTGCGAGTCACTTTAATCTGTTGGAGAAGCTAAGAAAATCTCAAGAGCCCGTAGGGCTGTTTGAAAGTCATCGGTGAGTAAAATCTCTGGTCGGAATTATTGCACTTGGAAGTCATCAGAGAAAGCGCATAGGTGTGGAGCTTAACGAGTTCGTCTCTACGCTATGAACCGTCTGTATCTCTCAGGTATATGGATCTTGAGAAGAAGATAGACTTTCAAGATGAGCATATACACCATCAGCTTCAATTACTTGCCTCATCCTCGCTCCCTTTGGTCCAAGCTTTGGATGAGGCTATCAAGCATGCTATAGCCTGGGCTGAGCGGATGAACAAAGACCGGTCCTTGTCCTCTTCCACAGGCAAAAAATTTAGGGGAGACTCATTCTTGAACGCAAACGACCAAGCTGTCGAGGCACTTAGGACGGCAATTCAAAAGTTCAAAATAGATGATAGATTATCTGTAATTGAGCCATTCACGGTCAGTATTTCCTATTACCATTTTGAGTCAAGCTCCCTTCTGAGTCTCGCTCATGACTTTTGTTCAAACCATACGTTGTGTAGCACCTGTTCGACCCAAGCCATCCTGCCAATAACGAAGAGATCAAGAAGGTACCTCACCGAGACTTGTTCTGGTGCTTTGCCCTCCAATTCAACCTGGTACGCCAGGCGCCTTCTTCCTTACGTTCGTCGTCGGATATTACTGATACATTACACAATCTCGCTACCTCAAGCTCGCGTTTGGCAATGACCTTCTCAAACTTTGCGAGGATCAACAGGCGATTGAACTCAAAAGACCCAAACAACGCTTGTGGTTTCCGGTATTTGATTGGAAACAGTTCGTTCCTACAAGAGAACAGGAGGAATCTGATGGTCAGCAGATGGGAGAACAAGATCCAGGTACGCCTGCATCATTGTAAATTCTTACAAGTCTGTCGTGAGAGTATCTCAATTTTTTGATCGATTGTGTCTTCCCAGAGCGAATTGATGGCTTTAAACCAAGATCCGATTCGGTTATCAAGCATACTCAAGCTCGAGACCCGGACACTCTTGAACCATCCTCTGTTTTCCTCGCTATCCTAGCTCGAATCCACAAGGCCTTTGGCATGTTTTCGTCGAACCAATTTATGTTTGCCTGCAAAGCCGGAATAATCACTGTTCTTGTCGCCACCCCATCCTGGACGCCAGGGTCAGCTGAAGTGTTCTATGCCAACAGAGGCCTTTGGGCTTTAATTATGGCCCAGCTGACTTTGGGAATGTTTTCAGGGGAGACGACAATGGCCTGGGTGGCCCGAGTTGGTTGGTTCTTTGATTTACTTCCACGACCACGCATATGCATCCGGTTACTCATCTTCTGTTTCCGCCAAATTTTTTCTCCCTGTAGTTGCGACTTTCTGGTGAGTCTATATTGAAGTAAAAGTTCGCACAAACCTGAATTAAAGGGTCTATCTGGTTTGATAATGGTTCTTTCGCAAAAAGGGGCTGTGTGACCGGTCTTCTCATCTGGTCGATTGGGGCACCCGGAGACCACAGAGGGAACCACTATGGAATGGTAAGTTCATCTGCGTGGTTTATGTGCCTTGCAACGTTCATCTGGTTATATATGAAACCTTTCTGACTGCTTCTTTTTTCGAACTGCTCTTTCGCGATTCCCAGGCGGCTGTAACAGCTGTCTCTTTCCCAATCGTGTTCTTGTTCCGGCTGTATTATCCATGTAAGTCAATAAAAGATTTTCCGTATTAGCAGAACTACAGATAAGCTCATCTACTACGAAACGCGTCTATGTTTCTCACTATATAGCACCACCTCTTACCAAGATCCTCTTCTCGGTATCCACAGTGCTAGTAGTTGGATACAGTTGGCAAAGTAAGTATGTCATGCTATCGTACGCAAAAGAGTCAATCATTGAAAGTATCATGGTTATACGCGCACTGTTAGATGCACACGGAATCAAGACCACCAATGGTAAGACCTCTTTCTAGATATCAGTCCATTTGCATCTTTGGTATTGATTTGAACTCTAATTGTGGGTTGGACATGATTAGCTTCTTGGGGATTTGATGTCGCTTGGCGACGATTTACTCTTGTTATGATTGGTATCACTGCTGCTTGGATCTGGAGCTCTGTTCCTCCTGTGGCCTCTGGAAAACGTAACATCGTATGTCTTACCGATCCTCTCAGCATGTATAGATTGAAGCTCATCGATGGTATTTTTGTTCTTCTGGCGATCCTAGAGGGCATCCTACAGCCGAGTCATCGCGACTACAGGAGATGTACTATGTGCAATCGTCTCTCACTCTAATGACACTGTTCTGAACGAAGAAGAGCATGCGCGAATCGAGGGAAACCTTATCGCTGTCAAGAAAAAAATAAAGTAAGAAAACATAGCCATTTCTCTCACAAACCCTTGGAAATCTCCTTCCTCATTCTATCTTCCTTACACCCTCTGGATTTTAGTCAACTCGAACGTAAGCATATGCTTTCCTCATTACATGTTTCCAGGATGTTGTTTAACTTACGCAAAAACTTTCTTACGACACTTCTAGTTAGACACCGAGCTGTGACATACGAGGTATGTAGCAATATACTGGGATCCTTATCATGGCTCATGTACACTGACTGTTTCCTTACAGATTTCATTCCGAGGAATGTGGCCGATTGAGAGGTATACTGCTCTCAAGAGCGTTCTATCGGATATTATCTCCTTGATGAACCAACTCCATTTTATCATGAGTGTTATGAACCCTGCTTGGAAAAAGGCACTTCTCATCCGAACACGATTGAGTGATCCTCGATTTGTAAGATTTCTCTCTCGTGTCCCAAATCAAGCCTCGACTCTGGCTGAGCTTCTCTGTCTGATCAACTGTCTCATTGTAGATGGGAGATGTCTTGGCAGTGATCTCACTTTGCTCTACGGCGCTTCAAGCGAAGAGTCCCCTGCCTCAAATCACACCATGCCCGTGCGTAAAACAGTATGATCCCGTGTAGAGGTTTATATCCTGATCCGCACGATCTTATCGATTTAGATTGGTGGAAAGATATCTAGAAAGACGACACGGTCTCCTCATTGTAGATGATGAAGCTGCAGACCATCGCGATGCTGCTCAAGACAACGAGAAGGCGTACCCTCGATTTGAGGGAGTTCCTAGACGAGTAACCGTCGACATTCTAAAAAGCGTATGTTCACATCAGAGTAGGACAGAATTTGAAGAGCAGAGGAAGCAGTAAACTCATCTCTGAAAACTTTCCGTGAACTTCGTAGGAGGAATACCTCCGATTCTCGATGGCCTGTGCAACGTGTTTTGCGCTGGTTGGCCGATTCGATAAGATGATGTTGATTTGCAAGAGTAGGCCACCTTTCGCTCTTGATCATAAACTCGCATGTACTCCGAAGAGAGGATTTACTCGTATTGCACTTTTGAAATCAACTTATACAACAGCTCTTCTAGGCGAGACTTACCACTTGGCTGGGATAGCAGACTATGGCAACTATCCATCTGCAGTCTAATATGATTACTCTTACACTTTTTCCTCCTTACCTCACTATGTACAAATTAATTTATTGAAGGAGACCATGATTGTTTTATTGTCCACTTCTACGTATGCTGTACAGCCTCTCCTTCAAAAATAATAATAATAATGTATCTCTCGATTACGAAAACAATGCGCATACAGGTGTATGCACAGACATGATATTGAGAAGAACATATAGTTGATAATTGACTAGGTACAAATCAGAAAACATATAGACAGGAAGGATCTTCGGTGTTGTCGATATGATAAAAGATAAAAACGACATCAACGATGAGGGAACATTGTGTAACAGAAAAACTGCATGCGGTTTAGTTCTTTTTTCAAAAACTACAAGGAGAAAAGATTCATGCTAAATAGCACTACTGGGATAAGAAAGACAACAAAAATGATTGATTGTTTGAATACGTGTTCAATCGGGTATATTATATTAAACGGCTGTCGCCGTTTTTGGGAACCGTCCCTTTCGGGAGATCAAGCCGAGAGTTTCCTGAGCGTCGGAAGAAGCATTGTGTGTGATCTGGGAAGGGGAAGGCTTGTTGTCAAAAACGCCTGCAAATTGAGTTGTTCGGAGCAGAAAGAGTTCATAAAGAGTTGGTCAAGTTGAAGACTTGTTTGAGACAAACATAGACAAAGATGAAATAACAGAAGCATACCAAGTTTTCGAAGCCAACGTTGCCGACACTGATGATAACTTCGGGTTGGAACTGTTTTTGATACCAGATCCCATTTCTGCCCATACTTTGCCACACCCTGAACAAATACAATCACGAATGAAGTTTTCCGCCAAACGAACGAAGGTTAGCAAGACCAAACTTTCTCTTCTAATACTGTATGTTGATTTGAGAAGACACTTACTCTAGCAAGCAACTCATCCTCCCTGACACTCCACTTCAAATACGGACTTCTCACCCTTCTCGCTGGCATCCCCGCTGCTGTCGGCTCTCCTGGCTTCGCATCCTTCCCATATTTCAACCCAGGAGACGATGAAAGTGCGGATGCCGATGGTAAAAGTGCTTGACGTTGAGCCTGGTTTGGTGCGCGTGAAAAATTCCCCTCTCTTCCGTTTACATCAATCTCAATATCTTCTTCGTCCTCTCCGTCTTCACTTGAATCAACTTGCTCTTCTCTTACTCTTCTTGGAACGGCCGACAGAGCCGTTTGTCTATCTCCCTGTCTCACAACAGGGGAAGATGCGATCCCTACTGGGCTTGAGTTGACTAAATGACTGAGCTGGGTTGGAGTTTGATAGGGCAAAAACCTCGGTAAAGCCGAGGTATGTGGTGAGTGGGGCGTCGATTCGATTGGTCGATCTGGTCGAAATTGGAACGCCGGTTCTAGTATGGATTGGGTATTTGGCGGAGAAGAGGATGAATGAGAAGAACTAGATGAAGATTCTATTGAACCCGATCGAATGGAAGACACTCGAGAATGATCCAGCTTGTGAGTGCGCTCGTCTTCTGATTCACCTTCCTGTCGAGGTTGAATTGATTCGTGTCTTATGCTCCCATCGTTCTGTCTCGTTCTCGAATCTGAGCTCGAGCCCAAGAGTCCTCCGAGTCGAATCGAAGCATGTAAAGGTGAGCCAGCATCGGATGAAGACGACGACGGATGATCATCTGAGCCTGGAAGATATGTCGCGAGCGCCAAGAGGTCCAAGGCCGAAGCATGCATGCCATCCATCGATTGGGATTTATGATGGGTTCCTCCTCTACTTCCTCCCCCTGGTGATCCATGGACCCATTCACCAGGGTACACCGTCGATGATGATCCATGTGTAGTCTGTACTCTTCGACGTTTAGGTGATTCATCCGGCTTTGGACTACCTGCTACTCTACGTTCCCCGAACAGGCTAACAGACTCAGCTGTCGATGGTTGTGAAAGTGTATGGACAGCCATAAGTAGATCGTCAAACGTTGCTCCGGATGGAGGTCCAACCGAGCGAGGGGTGAACAGATCCTTCTTCGCTTTAGGTGTCCCGTTTGGATCTCTAGATTGGTTAGTGATAGACGTAGAGAACGATCTTTGCTCGGAGGTCGGGCTGGCGAGCGGTTTTAAAGGTGTTTCTGCCGACTTGCCTACACTCGCCGGCATCGTCGGACGTGAAACAGTGGAAGGCGTGTTAATGACTCCATTCGGTTTCCTTCCTTTTCCATTACTTGCTCTGCCTCTCCCTGATGTTCGAGGCGTCTTTTCTTGTCTCCCACCAGCCGTCGGTCCCAGCCATCCATCGAACTCATCTTCCATCTCCCAACCATCTTCTCCACCTCTGCCTGCTACTTCCCGGACAACCCGGCTACCGTTTTTATCAACGGTAGGAGCTTCTAGTCGATTTGTGATGTAGTCTTCTGTCCGGATCAACCCGATTTCTGGATCTTTCGCCCGAAGTGTTCTTAGCCTTCTCGCGGCCAACAACAGATGCTCAGATCGGGCATCGCCTAGAGTGTGTCGCTTGGTTGAGGTTGAGCTGAGTCCGCTTGAGGGACCGGGACCGGGACCGGATTTCGCAGACGCGCGCACAGTAGTCGCGTTGATCACTCGAGCAGCAGAGGAGAGAGGTGGGTGGGCTGATGATTCTTCGGGAGTATAATGGACTTTGTCAGTCGTTGAAGGAGGAGGGGGGACCAAAGTGGATTGGGAAGGAGGGATAGGTCGTCGACCATGTAGAGCTGAGGCACGCAAGAAATAAAGTTCCTTGGTGAGAAGCTGTATCTGAGCTTCAGCGTCTTGAAGCTTTTAGTTACATACCAACAAAGCAGACATCTTAGTCATCCCGGCAAGTTCAAAACGGAGGAAGATATGTCGGAAGAGTATACATACAGAGTAGCGCATCGTCTTTTTCTCGGCTGTGCTCTTTCGGTGTTCGGCTTGCAACTCCTGTATCTCATTTCCGTAAAGAAAGAAACATCAATCGGATAATCCGCAGATTTCAGCATCAGAAATCATCGAACGGAAGAGAAAGAGGGACTGACCACCCATTGTCGGAGCAGATTCTCATAGTCTTCTTGTCCGTTATTTTCTATTTTACTGAATCCGCTCTCTTTACCACTGCTCGTTTTCCTAAACGAACTTGACTCGGTTGAACCGGCCGCAAATGATGCAGGGTAGGGTTGAGTGGAGTCTGTTGATGCAAAGAATGGAGCAGATGACAACCCCGCGGATCGAGCGGCTTTAGATACCATAGAGAGTGCCTCAGTCTCCCAGTTAGTCTGATGTACTTTTTGAATCGCTCTGTTATCAGAGAGGATGAGAGAAGACCACAAGAACAACCCGAATCGTTAACCGGTGATCACAGAGTGAGCCAACTCGGATGGAACATGATTGAATGAGACAGAACGGACCGATCTTCTTCCATAGCCAACCGACCCAACTCCGCCTGGACATCAATCACCCTACTCAACGACCGAATGGTCTCCGTTTGTTCGATCAGCTGATTTTTCCAAGTTGACATGTTCTTGAGCGCAGGTATCAACGGTTGAATAAGTCCGTAGATGTCTCTGATTCCCTTCATTTCCCTGCTCTCATCATCGCCTTCCTCCTCCTCATCGCCTAAACCAAACTCGATGTTTAGCTCGGATAGCGCGTCTTCCAGAAGGACGATGTCAGTTTGACTTGGAAGGCTAGCTGTCAGTACAGTTTGGTCATCATTTTCCTCTTCTTCGTCTTCTAGTTCGTCAATCTCTTCATCTTCGCACGCGCTTTCCTCATCCTCTTCAGTTTCGGGTGGTCTGACGAGCGACCGTTCGGAAGTTGGTTTCCCAGGTGATGTACTCAGACTTGTCTCTCTGATGCCTTCTTTTCTCTTGAGTGGCGATGACGATTCGATGCATCCTTCGAGTGCTGCGCGAGCCGGAGGCGATCGGGAGCGATCTGGATGGTTGAGTGAGTCAGGTAGAGGTATAGGAGGAGACGAAGGAATCGTGGAGGTGTGGCGATGGACATTTGACGGAGAGCGGCAAGTAGGAAACAGAGCCGGTCTATCTGGAGATGACCGAAGGGAAGGAGCCGAATGAGAGATGGGAATCGAGACAGACGGCAAAAGCTGATCTGATAAACAAGATGTGGAAGGCGATTGGTGATATGGACGATGCCTATGCGGACTACTGCTACTCGTGCTTGAGGTGCTTCGCTGATGTTCGTTTGAATACAGCTGCTGAGGAGCGACACGTTCGGTTTGAAGCCCAAGGAAGGAGTAAGCGACGTCACCCATCCCGAGTCCAGTAAGAGGCCCAGACTCTTGATCGTACTGGACGCTTGGTTTGGATCGTTGATTGAAAGAATAGTGACGATGACTCTCGGAGGATGTTGGTTGATACACGGGAAATATCGAAGACGATGGCGTGTTCGGAGGTAGTGACCTGGCGGGAGAGGAAGAGCAAACTGAAGTACTCATTTCTGGAGTTTCCATCGGATATGGAGACATGCTTGACTCTGAGCCGCTCGGATCGATGCCGTGTCTGTTTCGTGTCTGTACGTATGGGTCAATGGATGTGTATATGAAGCTGGATGTACAAGCGGATGGACGGAATGAATGGTGAGCGCGAGGAAAGCAAAAGAGAGAAAAGAAAGAAAAGCGCGTTGAGTGTAACCAGGGGTCCAAATGCGGCTATGGACGCGTCTCTGTTGCGTCATTGGTTACGGTTAGTACCTGTAAGCAATGACTTCTTGACGCGACTGTTTTCTCTCCGCTTTTACCTGCCCTACAAGGTAGAACATACACATACATGCGTCTCTGTGTTCTGTTGATATACAAAACATCGTCTTACTGATCTCTTTTTGAATCTTTTGATCGATCTTTGTCTTGCTCTTACTCCCACTCACTCTTTCACACACACACACACACACACACACACACACACACACACACACACACACACACACACACACACACACACACTTTCTTTGTCGTATATTATACAACTGATTTTCACCACCAGCGGCAGATATGTCTCCCACCGCGCACATTCTCGAAGACTCGTTTCTTTCCACATGCACCGCCGAACCATGTCTGCTCTCCTCTGGTTCTTCTCTCTCATCACATTCATCCTCATCCGGTCAGCTTCTCGTCGGAAACATGATGAGTACTCCTTACTTCTCTAGAGGTTGGGTCAATCCGATAGAGTTCGTTGATGATGACAAGAA
Source organism: Phaffia australis (assembly GCA_014825575.1). Classification (NCBI taxonomy): domain Eukaryota; kingdom Fungi; phylum Basidiomycota; class Tremellomycetes; order Cystofilobasidiales; family Mrakiaceae; genus Phaffia; species Phaffia australis. The sequence continues at coordinate 59,142 of MVAH01000032.1, read as the reverse complement.
TGACCAAGAAACCGCGCTTCAAGGAACCGCGGCGATCGCCGACTTGTCAACTATCAAAGCTTCATTCACTCGTCTGAGAAAGGAACTGGACGTGCAGCAACTTTCGAGCAGATCTGAACCGGTCTGCATTCTGAGCTCGATCAAACCAGAAGATGCTTCCTCTCTATCGAGGACTGCTTCGTTGAGCGCTTCCAAAAAAACCCTAGACAAGATTTCTGCACACGGAGAGACAAAGACCGCTGTGACCACCGGGTCCCTTGATGGTTCAGCAGCAGGCAAACGGAACAGGCGAAGTTCTTCAGTTCCTAGACCATCCCATTCTGCTTCTGAAACCCGACCGCCTCGTCCACTATCGAGCATGCGACAGATAAGCAAACATATGAAGATCACTGTTCCCCAGCCTTTCGCCTTCACCACTTCCACATCCTCGACAGACACTGCCTCTGTAGTCCCAGATCGAAGACGATACTGCTCAAACCCAGCCGCCCTTCCTACTAACCCCATAACTTTTAAGCGGGAGCCGAGATTAGGAATTTCAAGCTCATCAAGTCAAGATGTTGGTTCGCTTTGCGAAAGAGAGAGACGATCTGAGGAACGATGTATCAGTCCCCGGGCAGGGTTTGTCCCCTCCTTTCGAGAAATCCACCTTCAAGACGAAGCGCGACAGGCTCGAAGGATCGAACGGATCCGATCAAAACGCGTGGGAGAAAGAGAAAAAGAAGAGCACAAATTAGGCAGAAGGGTCGAACAAAGAGGAAAGGAACGAGCACACTGGGAAAAGGAGAGGAGGGAGAGAGAACAGGAACGAGAACGAGGAAGAGAAGAGGAGCAGAAAAGGGAACAGGCTCGTTCTCTCTTATCTTCCCCTCGGTGTCATCACTAAAGCTCACTCTCGGATTCGGATCCCTTTTCTGATCTAAACAGGAACGTGAAGAACTTCAAATCTTACGAGAAAGAAAGGCTACCGTATTTAAAGCGAACCCAGTTCCAGAAATGTATTCCTCTGCCGCTCCTCATGCATCTTCTGCTACTAGTCGAACCCGCGCCCGTACACAAATCCGAACACAATTGAATTAAGAGTCGATCGGTGGTGTCCTCTTCTGCTCTTTCCGTTAATTCTTACTATCATTCTCGCTCTCACTTGGACAAACCAATAATGACCTCTATCGTTAGCGAGCAACGGATAGACCTAGCTGTTACACATAATCTATCTCAACCTGTCCTGTATAAGATAATCATTCATGCTTCCAAGGTCGTAGACTTGCCGGTCTGTCATACCCGATGCTACCATCGTCCGTCCCGCGTGTATGACTCTTGACGTGACTTCGGTCTCGATCTCTGAATTGAAACAACATCATGATAGGAGATATAACAGAGGGAATGATACAAATACACCTAGTAGACGAAGAGTAGTAGCCAAAAGCTATCATGAACAGGGGTAACGAAATAGGGATTAAACAAGTCAAACACAATAAAGGAGGAATGCATGGAGCGTGTCATCGGGAAAAGTCGTAGAGGGATTTTCCGTAGTAACCTGTCCCGGCAAGACCTAGTCCAGCTGGTAGATCAAGACGAAGGAGGAGAATCAAGGTTTAGCCAGGGATGACGAGGGTCAAGGTCTAGACGCGATACATGGGAAGAAAGGGACTAACTCAGCACTTGGGGCACACGTCCTCTTCGAAAGCGAGGAAGACCAGCGAGCATGAGCAAGACAGAGGAAGCAGCTAAGGGTTTAAAGGTTAGGTAGAAACGGAATTAGTAAGCTTTAACTCGATCTTTGCGGGATTGAGATTTAAAAGAATGAGACAACAAGGATAACTCTGATCTGGGTCTGATTAGGCCTCAGATCCATTCAAAAGAGGCAAGACGGAAATGGGAGTGTGATGAGATGGTCGTGGCAGGAAGGATATGTAGGAAAAGGAAGGAATGCAACCAATAAAGATCCGTCTGCTGGGATTGGTTGAGAAAAGAGGAAGCATGTGATAGGTTGCTTTATCCAATGACACCAGCTCTACCATCTTTTGAACTACATCACCATCTATTCTCTCTTATCATCGCCTCGAAATCTTGGCGTTCCTTTACTCCTAGAGATGCTTCATTCTTATGTTGAGAGCGATATATGAGAAGAAAGAGAAGAAGAAGAACTTACCAGCTGTCTCATAACCGTAGTCGAGTCCTTCCTGAATCCTCATCCCGGAGATGGCGAAAAGAGATCCTAGTGCGAAACCGCCTACTATACTAGGGATAGATCGAGTCCTGCTAAATCCTATGTGGGCATAAACCAAAGGTAAGCATAAGCTCGGTCAAGAGCAATGCAAAGAGTGATGTGGAGAAAACGGACCGATGATCCCGCCGACGAAACAAAGTCCGGAAAGGGTGTTGGCTGGGTGAGAAGACTTGATGAGGAGAAGGAAGAAACAGTTCAAGATTCATTTGCTGAACTAGTGTAAGGATGTGTGAATAAGAAACACAAACACACCATTGAGCTTAAAGATAGATGGATAGATGGATAGATTGATGTGAGTAGAAACTTTCAAGATGATCGTTGATGGGATGTAAGAAGTGGGACTGGTTAGAATGAAAAGAACGATGAGAATGAACACGAAGAACCGGTCCGTCGTTCGGGTTTCTTCGGGCCGGTTTTCCACGTGACGTAATTTGTTTCAATTGCGTAATCAAGCCGAATCGGAATAACCTATATTACACAATGCACGTGACTAACAGCACAGCCTTTCCCTGGTTACAACATCTCATCATCACCATCATCTGTTGTGCTTCCTCCAAGTGAGATTCTATATAGTAGAAGGACAAGAACGAGGACATCGTCCAGGAGATCCACCCAACTATCTCCTCTACGAACGATGACACTCTCATCTGGTCTTCAGCTACCAATAAACCTGCCTTTTTTTGAGCCACCATGCTCAGATTTGGGTCCGGAGACTCCTACGACGTCCTTATGTAGCTATCAACTATCACCATCGTCATCACCCTTTGCCTCCCAACCGACCATAGTTCTGGGCACATCCGAAGGGTCTCTCTGGATATATCCTCCTCCTGCTCCTATAAACTTGAAATCACCTGTCCCCGCTTCAAAAGAACCCTCCAGATCATCTACTCCTCATGGTGACTCTAAACAGGGATTTAGTCCATCAACGGCATCCAACATGACCTCGAAACATCCTCTTCTACCTCCATCGGCGCTCCTCTCCGGCTCGCCTACTCCTACCACCTCAGTCCTGCATCGATCAAAGGTTCCTTCCGTCTCGGTTGTCTCCCATCTTCGACCTAAATCACCTGTACTGAGTCCAGGAGATGAAACCGTCGCCGAGCGAAAGGAGGATCTACGTGAGATACTTGCGGGCAAACACCCAAATGTTGCGTCTTCGTCCATATCTATCTATTCTGTCCTAGAAGGATCATCCGGAGGCCGTCGATCGTCTGACAATGGAGTCCGACCTTCAAACATACGACAGGCATCTGCTTCTTCTTTCTCTAACCACTCTACCAAGATGCCAGATTGCCCTCGCCCGACATCGGCCTCTGATCCCTCTTTCAAGCCATTGGCAACTTCCCCACTTTCTTCCGGTACTCTACTCAGTTACTCTACGAAATCAGCGTCTTGCATCCAAGGCGTACCATCTCCTAGATCACTGGCCTTCGAACCTGCGCCTCCATTCGAGGGAGTTCCGTTTCAATCGACTCAATCAGATGAAGCACATGAGAGTATGGGTCACGGAGAGGTAAGACAGAGTGGTCCATATAGGCAGATCATCTTAGGAGGAAAGGCCTCCGAACGGATGGTGGCTGGGTTAGAAGTCTGGAAAGATCGAGGCTGGATTATCTGTTTGCAGGCTGGAGGGTTCGTTCCATGTTTCAATTTTTAGCGTTGTCGCTTAGCCTCTTGTGTTCTAAGAAATCATGATTTCACCATCGTCTTGACGATATACAATAGGCAATTATCAGTTGTCTCGTTGACAGAGAACTCATGCTTGTTCACCACCTTGGTGCCTCCTCCTCCCTCCGTTCCAAAATCCTCCCGAGTGGAATATTCACTCCATTGTATTCTTCCACCTTTGACAAAGTTTTCTACCCATTCATCACCTTCCACTTCACTTACGATCATGATTACCGCTTACGTTTCGCCCGGCAACGTCCCAAGCGAGCGCCTTTCTCTTTTATTCGACGCATTGAACGAAGATACCTCTGTCGAGTATTTCTCTGGAATCTTTACTCTTCAAGATCATACCAGAGAAACCGCGCCAGATCTCTCTGTACCCGAGATCTCACTGTCGTTATCAGTGCCTTGGCAGACCTTGGCAGGTTCGCCAATTGGCTCTCTTTCTTCTCAATGCTCTCCATATTCCTTTTCTCCATCGCCTTTGTCGGAGAGGTGCCTAGTGACAGTTGCTTCCTCGACGCTCTCCATCTATCCTTTCCATCCTCAGATCCAGTCTTCCTCATCTGCTCTGGGGCTGGAGACCCGTCCGTCTTCGCCTACGCCCTCGACAAGCAGCGCTCATCGAACGGCTGGCTTTAGTCATCCAGCCGGCTCGTCAAAACTCGCCAACTTGTTTCGATCAAAGTTGAAGGATTCTGGTGGGCGAGAGAGAGAGCACGTTGGGAGCGGGTTAGACGGTCACAGTGGATCTGACAAAGCCGTTGGATGGGAGTGGGGCAAAGAAAGTAAAAGAAAATGGGATAAACCGGAAGCGTTCGAGAGAGGGACTTTTGTTTGGGGTAAAGACTTGATAGTCCGAGTGACCGGAAACTTAGTCGAGGTACGTTTGGCATTACTTTCTGGGCTCTTGACTTGTAAATGGCGTTGTATCAAAACAAGGGAGGGGGAGAAGTACGAGAGCCATCGAAGCTGATACTCCCAGTACAACATTTGGAACTGGGAAGACAGATATACGCAATACCTGACCCATCCGCAGGCGAAGATTCATCAGTGGAACTTTTAACATCGTTGGAATTTGTTGCTGATGGAGATTTATGTGTAGCACCCATGAAAGGTGTCTTGGTCTGTAGCACTTTGGTATGTTCCTTTTCAAGCTACGCCTATTCAAGCAAACCGCTGATGTATCATCTCCTCCTCTCTCCTCTTGCCGATCTGACTGTTCGTACGGCTACTGTTGTGAATAAATCTTCTTATCTGCTCATCACATATTCCAACATGACTAGACAGAGATATGTGTATACAAGCTGATCGTTTCGGATGTGAACGGAGTTGAACAACCCGTTGAACCTCATGCGAAAATAACCCATCGGTGAGTAGCCTGTCTAGACTTTCTCTTAGGAATCGATAGGTCTTCTAACTTAAAGATTTCGCTGGTCTCTTCTGCACTCAATCTGACCCTCTTTATTCTTGAGTCAGATTGGATAAAATTCACTCAATTCCAATCACTGACGAACCTCCGTTCAACGTACGAGACTTCCCGGAAGAAGGTATCATTCTCTTCTTATCTTTCAAGCCTGATGGCTTGCACATGGAGTATTGGACTTCATCTTCACCGGGAGAGATAAAAGATCTAGGCGTGTTGCCTGGATCGCAATTACGACAAGAACCACAAGTGGGAGGAAGGAGAGCTTTGGATGTTTCTAAAATCGGAGGACTTGATGTTTGGATGGGAAATAGTTTGTTCTTTTTCTTGGTTTTCAACCTGAGAGAACATTATGATTGATTTTGTTTCTTACATGTCATGCTTGAACCTACAGATATCGGGCAAGTGATCAGACAAGACGTTTTTGACGCCAGCCCTATCAAGATTGAGGTAGAACAGAATGTGGGGCTTGAAGGAGGTCTAACATGCTTGAAGGTGATCGAAGACCTAGAGTTGGTCGTGGGAGGTGCTGAGGATGGTTCAATTGGAGTCTGGGATTCAATGTTAGTGTAGAGAGGTTATCCATCTGCTGCTTTCGTTCTTGTTTTGCTACTTGAGAGAATTTTCGACTTTTGTCCAGAGTATTCTCATCGAGACGTAAACTAACATCGTTCTATCCTTTTCTTCTTACAGATCATGTACACTTCGGAAGTCTTGGGTTCTGTTCACATGCGAGATCCTCCAGTTGATTTACCTAAACGATGAACGAGCCGGAAAATTGCAGGGTTGTGTTTTATGTGTAGCCAAGGACGGGACGGTTGGTTTAATTGATGTGGAAGGCCTCAGCTTGTGAGTCTTCTTGTGAACTGTCTTTTGATATACTCTAAGTCTCATCTTTCCCTTGGATGTGTGTTTGCGTTGTTTTTGTCTAGCCTTTATATAATTCCAGGTTCGTTTTCAGCCCTTACTAAGGTGGCTTTTGGAGAAGGACAAAATATCCTACTTGTCTACGCGCAAGGAATTGCTCGAATTTGGGACGGCAATACACTGGAACTGTTAAGGTCGGTAGACGAGGCGCAAGCAACGAAAATGACGGGCGAAGGAGGATGGTACGAAGTGTTCGTCTTCCTCTTTCTCTTTTACTTTCTCTGCTACTTCCTCCTTGTTGTCCTTTGCTATCGGCATGAAGAAAGATGAATTGTGTCGTTGAGCTTAACATTCAGCAACGTTCATTTCCATACACACACGGATTCAGGTCCTTGGATAAACCTCTCCCGTGTACAAAGGAAGTGAAGACGTTGACTCCGCTTAGCGTTGATCGTAAGGAACACGATCATACTGTATGCCAATCAATACTATTAATGTATACCAACATGTTCGGTCGCTTTTTCTCTTTTACTTTCTACAGCCTCGACAACCTTACTTGACATCCCCACTCTCATCAACACTTGGACTCAACGACTAGACCGAAGTCGCTCGAAATTACCTGAACCATCTTCCGCGATAGCATCCCAAGAGAAGCTTAAAGAGACAGTCGATACCATAGTAGCCAAGCTTGGTGGGCTACTCTCGATATTCTTGACTTGGGGTCTCGATCCAGAGATGGATGATTGTTGTGAAAGCCGACTTCGGCTTAGGAGACCTGAGCTGGAGGATACAGATCGGCCAAAAGTTGGATTGCAGGGGTGTGTCTTCTTCTTCTTCTTCTTCCTTTACTTTCTTCACCCTCTTGGACAACACTGGATAAATACCTAACGAATTCATATCGATGGATTGGATAGCGTGGGTGAGAGCTTCACGATATTCGAAGAACCTGCAGAATCTGCGGACGTCTGGAAGATATCCTCAATATATACGGGTAGGCGTTTGTTGACTATCGTCAGCATCCTCCAGATATACGGATCCTTGGAAAGTGAGTGTTTTTCCCCTTGATTTAGTAGATTCTAACAGCTCAACTCACCATTGAGATCATCACCTTCTCATGTGTCTCGACCTTTTCTTCTTCTCAATGTCAGGCTTTGAATCGGCAGCGAATGAGATCACAACGTTTTATACGATGCGACTGCAAGAAGTAGTTGGAGAAGGCTACCAAAGAGCTACTCTGGATTTCTATGTCCAGTACTGGCTACACCCTATAGGTACGTGCTTTTCATCTGTCAATTCGAATGCCATGTTCCTGATCCGAACTTTCTTCTTCTCGCACTTAAATTGTATGCACATGTAGCGGAGATCCAACAAGGCGCCAAAGTATTGTTTGCGTCTCTTCTCGCTCGAACGGCGGACGAGTCTATTGTAGAGATTGCAGAGAACTGGAGACATAAGCGTTCGTTGTTCTTCTTTTTTTTTGTCTATGACATCTCTCATTCAACATCGTTCCGCTTGAGCTTACGCTTTTCCGCGTATCCGGTTGGAACATGGAATAGTTCCTATGCATCAAGCCTCTTCGGACCATGATAGACCCGTAGCAGCACAGGCACTTGTGCTCATCGGACATATCTCTGTTGAGAATCACAGTCTCTTGACTCCCCAGTAAGGTTTCTTCTTTATTCATACTCATGTTACATAAGAGGCTGATCGTTGCGTTCTCAATTTTGTTTTGGATATTCACTTAGATTTCTGAAAGAGATATCGAACTCGATTGTCCTGTATCTAAACGATGAGCACAGTCCATATCGTCAAATCGCTATCGAGCTCTGTTCATCTGGATTTCAAGTATGGCAACATTATGTTGATTCAATGGAAATCCTCAGATCCCTTTTCCGTTTATCTATTCGAAAACCCTCTCCTTCGACCGGTACATCGATGAACTCGAGCTCTTCGACTCAATTCTTATCGCAGCTTGCTAGAACAGCGACACTTCAGATCGCCTCGACAAACACACCTCTATTCATGACAACTGTGTCTTACGATATCCTGAACGCGGAATCTTCTGATCAGAGGAACGCGTCGATGAAACTTGTTGCCGTGCTGGCAAAGAAAAGACCGCTAGTTCTATTCGGTGGGCTAGGAAAAATCGTGGAAGCAGTAGTTAAGTCTTTGGATCCTAATCTGTCGACTATGAGGGACGCAGTTCAGCAGACGGCGACAGTCATTTTGGATTCTTTAGTCAACACGTAAGTCTATGTTCTTTTTGAAAGTGGGACCGCCAAGAGATTGAGGAGTACTTAAGGGGGAAAAGTATACGTCTTTTGCACCTTGTACTGCACGTATTGACGCACTTCCTGACTTAACACAGGTTTCCTTCTATATCCTTCCATGGCCACTCTCAAAAGTTAGCTGTTGGTACTTTGGAAGGCGCCACGTAAGTCAACTATCTGCGATAGGCCTTGTGACACGAACTATATTCCTGATTCGAAATTTCCCATAAATTCTCGTGTCTTGGCCTCCCCTGGTTTCGTCAAACAGGGTTGTATACGACCTCAAAACGGCCACTCGGTTGTATGTACTTGACAATCACAACCACAACATCACTGCCCTTAGTTTTTCCCCAGATGGCCGCAGATTGTTAGTTTCTCTTCTTTTTCTTCGATCGTTTCATAACTCTACGGATACTCACTCCTATCAAAACCTCAAACGTGCTGTTTAAAAAGGGTGACGGTCTCATTGGAAGAAAGCAAAGTATCTGTATGGAAAGTTGGAGTGTCATTCTCGAGTATGTTCAAAGTCGGTGTTCCTCCGAAACAGGGTGGGGATGTTCCTGGTGGACCTTTCAAGACGTACAACTTCAATATCGGAGATGAAGGTGAATTTGTTTCTCTGGTCTCAACTCTGATATAACATCCTACTTCTTTTGTATCTTTGACTGATGTTTGTTGTAAATTCCTTGCTCTGATTGGCATGTCGCAAAAAAGGTAATATGACGACAGCTGCTTCTCTTGAGTGGGTTCGGTTTGAATGGCCCGGAGAGAGGTCAGCTCGGTTGAGGATTCGGGAGACGGCGTTAACTTTTGCTACATAACTCTCCGAGATCACCGATAATGAATACTTTACTATCAAAAAAGGGAGCGTGTGTGTCTGTGTTTATCCAATATGGTCGGCCTTGAGGGGTGTTGGCACTCGAAATAGATGTGCAATGGAAGAAATAGGAGAATATGTTCATATATGTTTATCAAAAGAAGGGTGAACGGAATCGCCTGGAGAAAAGCCCAGCGTATGACATGGGAGAGGGAGCAGGAGTCGTCGAGGCAGAGGCAGAGGTGGTCGATCTATTTGAGAGTAGATTAAAGGAAGGGTAAACACGACCAGTCAATATATCTGATAACAAAACACTTTTGTTCCGGATGAATGATCGCAAGAGACATACGAGGAGAAATATCGTTTGAGTCTGTTGAGTCGACGGGCTGTTCCACCATTGTGGTTTCTGGTCTTGATCGGTTTGTGAATAGCATGTCTATAGTCAACCAATCGATAACGCAGAGGGGCGCAGAGCGAGAAAGAGAAAGATAATCAGCTCGTTGATTGGATGTTGTTAAAACTCCTAGCAAGATGAGGATACAAGAAGAAGATAAAGACTAGTTGACTGACCGTTTTCCTCGGTACGTTCCTATTCTGTACAAGAACTGGATATCGGTGTTGTATTTCGTCTTCAACTCTTGTTCGACCAGCATGCTCCTTCCCCAGTCAGCCGCTGCTCTCTCTTGCTCCCCCAATGGTCTTTCAGGCTCTCCCTTCAGAAGCTCTCGTTCACCTAGTGGATCAACTACAAGAGTTCGAGGAGGGAGCTCGGCCGTGGTAGTTGATGAGAGGAATGCAGTCAAGGCGGCGACTTGGGGCTCGGTAAGGTCGGAGACAAGCGCTCGGTTAGGGATTGAGAATCGTTCAAGGATTCTCGGGGCGGTAGCATGGTTGATTCCAAAGAACTGAGTCAGCCCGATCTAACATTCACCACGTTGAGAAGTTAATAGAGGTAGAGATGTCAGTACGGAAACAAGGAATCAGATGAAGAACAATCAAGAAACGAAGACTTACTCGGACCGACTTTTTCTCTACCAAGTTCTTGCCTAAAATAATCATGTTTTTTGGTTCTCTTGAGAAAGCAGCTGAAGACGTTTGATAGGCAGCAAGAGACAGAGAGCCACTGTCAAAACTCTTTCTGTAAACAGAGGAAAGAGATCAGGATGTATAGGATGATAGACTAACCACTGATTGACTGACTGGCCGAGAGAGTTCAATGGAGTTTTCTATCGAACCAACTTGAGATTGCTCTATGTGTCAGAAGATGTTAAGTAAGGTGTATTCATTTATATTGCCTTAAGGTTCATGCCTTACGTAATCTATCAGCCAGCTCGACCCCGATGCTGTGGTCACGTGATTGATGAAATATTCACCGTCATCGGAACGAAACCCGTGACAGTGTGAGGTCCGGGTTACGTCACTGGCTAGTCTGAGCTGGGACCCCGTCCAGACGGAGGCCTTGCACGCGGAGTATAAAGAGGAATCATCTGAGGAAATCTCCATTTTTTTTTTCCTCTCTTCATTCCATCTCATCTCATCTCTACTCAGCCACACGCACACTTACAATCATACTACATTTAAACACACATCTTTCACAATGGTTCAAGCTCTTTCCAAAGTGTATGTTTCGCCTCGCGCATCTTGTCTATATTATCAGCACTGCAAACAGTATCCTGACATCGTATCATCCTACCTCTCTTCTTTTCTTTTTTCTTCCTGTTTCCTATCATGCCTTTCATCAGCATCTACGAGCCCGAGGCCAAGGCCACCGACTGTTTTGTCATCTTTGTTAACCTCGAGGAGTACAAGAAGTGGAAGGCAGGAGACACCTCCATCCCTTTGGTTGAGGTCGTTGATGGTGCGAATCTTTCCTTATTCGTTCCGCCACTACACTCTTATCATGTTGGTTGCTAACAATTCTAATCTTTCTTTGCCATTAGCTTTCGACATCTTCTTCTCCAACCAGGGACCTACTGGTAAGCTTGGAAAGGCTTCCAAGCAACAGCTCGAGAACGTTTTCGGTACCGCCAAGGACATGTGAGTCGACTTGAACTATGATCGTATGCATAATGCTGGCAGCGATAAGCGCTTACTGTTGTGTTCTGTTCCGCCTCTTTTCTAGTGATGTTGCCGAGAAGTTGTTGAAGCTTGGAAGCGTCCAATCCGGAGCTCCCTTGAACAGCAACAACTACAACTCTACCAACTCGTCGAACGGTCACGGTGTCGGTGCCCAGGGTCGATAAACAATTTGTTTTTATCGTCTGTTCTCTTAATGATAACCCTTGCCACTCAAGTGTGGAAGGACTTGGTTTTTTTTTTTTTTGAAGAATGCCGTGCTTCGTTGCATCTGTTTATTCAGGGAATCCCATATGTATCTATAGTTGCATAAATCAATGAACGAATTAAACAATGTTTCTTGTCCATTCCTTGATTCGCACATGGGTTAAGCCTCAACACTTGGAAACATTGACCGGCCCAATTGTTGAGTTTGTGCTCAGTATCATCTCTTTAGGCTTAGGTCTCTGAGACTTATGATAAACTAGAGCTACATGTATCATCATCCACTAAGTATCAACAAACTTTCACACAAACCTCTCCCGTACATACCCTCTCACCCATTTCTGGAGAAGATCGTTGTGAGGGAACAGCCTTCAGTTCTCCTGTTGTTTGTTTGTTCCTAACTCGCTCAGAGAGCAGCCTGAAGTCGAGCCTCCGCTTCCTTGTAGTTGATAACAGACCAAACAGCAGCGAGATAATCAGGCTTGACGTTCTTGTACTGAAGGTAGAAAGCGTGCTCCCAGATCTGTTCCCGTTGATCATTCATCATCGTTTTTCGATTTCATTTTTACAAGTTTGAACGGAGAGTGGAACATCAGTCAAGAGAATGAGATCAGGCATTGTTGGTGTCAAAGAAAAATACATACGTCAACTCCGATGATAGGAATATGAGCTGTTGAAGAGGTTCCACCGAAAGAAGAAGATAAGAGAAGGAGTGTAACAGTAAGTGACGAATCATACAGGTTACATTGAGACAGGAAAGAACAAAGAATCGATTTACTGAGCAAAGGATCCTGGTTGGCGGTCGTGGTGACTTCCAGCTTCTTGGTAAGCGGATTCAGACCCTAATATTTATTATGAAGGAAAGAAATACTGTGTCAATCGAAAGTCTCAAGAACAGATTGGAGAGAGACACTGGAGGTTGAAGGAACGGGGTACATACAAGCCAGCCCCATCCAGATCCTTGGACAGCAGCGGTGTCAGCGTTAAACTTCTTCTTGAGAGCTGAACGCGTGCGGTTATATCCCGGGATAGAGCAGATAGGCCAAGATACGATTGTGTTTTTTTTGTCGCCGCACAGAAGCGAATGAGTAAACCCAATCTGAAAAGAAGGAGACAAGACGGAAATGAACGGACCTTCGAAAGAGCCAAAAGACTCCTCGATGGCCTTCTTGAGAGGTCCCTCAGAAAGGGTGGCCTCCTCAGATCCATATGGAGCCAAGTTCTTCCAGAACAGAGAGTCTGTTTCGTTATTTGGTTTCAAGAATGAAAACCCGATCACAGGAAGCGAGCACAACAGTTAGTTTGACCTGACTGAATCAGCAAGGGCTTTAAAAAGACCAAAGAAAAAGAGAAAAGCACGGACGGTTAATGTGTCCTCCTCCGTTGAACTTGAGGGCCTGTGTGATCGGGTAGATGTGCCATATGATGAGCACTGATAAACCTATACCTCTCTCCTTCCCGGACATCTCGGTCAATCCAGAATGAGATGATGAGACGTACAGATTGAAGCTTGACCTGGGTAAGCACATCCTCCTTGCCCACAGCGGCCGAGTAGCTCTCCTCGGCAGCGTTGAGACCGTTAACGTATGTCTGATGGTGCTTGGTGTGGTGGAGGGTCATGATCTCCTTGGAGATGGAGGGCTCCAAAGCCTATGCAAGGAAGGGTTTCCAACCGAAGCCAAAGAATTAGAGAGCAGGACATTTTCCGGATAAACGATATCAAGAGATGAGGAGAATCAGTCTATGTGATCAAGAATGACAACAAGGAGCAGTAGAGAAAAGGTGTAGGAGAGCCGGATGACTAAGATGGAAAGAAGGGAGAGAGAGAGAAAGATGACGAATAGGAGAACACAGAAAAGTCTTACATCATATGCGTAAGGAAGCTCGGGCAAAGTGTGCTTGGCTCGAACCTGGAAAGCAGCAGGAGCGACGAAAGCTCGTCTGGATACAGAAGAAAGGGATGCTCGGATAGACATAGATAGTGATAGAACGATAGGGATGATGGGATACAGATGAGAGTCAGTTGAATAAGAACGAGCTTAGGATGGAGAAACCCTTTGTAGGCAAGTCTTTTTTTTCAATTTTATCGCTAACCACCCTTTCCTCGGCCAGAGGGATGACGCCAAGTATTACGTAAGTAAACGCGGTAAGAACGCGTCGCGTCAAGTTAGTAACCCTAATCACGGGTCTTTGATTATCTTGTTAATTGACTTGCTTCTCAACTCTTTTGTTTTACTACTACTTCTCCTGTCTTGGATCAATCTCGATAGTTTGTTCACAGAGCTATTCAGGACGAGGCAAAGATCTTATGTTGGTTCCTTCACCTGTGGTTGTTCAGGATCTCATCGATCAGTTACTTCCTGCGGTTCCGTCTACTTTGGCTCCTCTTCATCTCTTACCGAAACTTCAAGGCCCTGTCGCGCTCCTTCGGTACTGGAATGCCCATCTTTGCTCAGAGATACGGAGAGCGGCTCAGTCAAAGTCGATAAGATGGGAAAAGTTGGAAGAAAAGGATAGAAGGATACTGAAGAGAATGATAAGCGTTCGATGCGAGAGAGATTTCGATGAGAAGGGAGAGGCATTCCTCCTGATCCTGGCTTCTTGGGTTAGTGAGCCTCCTGCCGTCTTTGATAGCGACACGTCTCATCAAAAGCGAAAACGAATGCCTTCTCTTGTCCTTAGCATATACAACACTATCTGTTGATGAATCCTCGCGCACATCAAAACTCTCTGAGACTGGTCAACCTGTGGTTCCCGCCGTCACCCTTGCCGTCGTCATACTTTATCGGCGAACCGTCAATGCTGGACCCGAAGACTGTCCATGCAACAAACACGAAGTATTCAAAGTTTCGGACGAACGCCTTGGTAAAAGTGCAAGGCGTTCGAAAGCTTATCAACAAAAATGGAGGTTCTGCGGAAAAGTGAGAGTCTTCTCGTTGGTTTGGTTAGCCGTTCGAATGTCGACTATATGCGGGTGCTGAAGCTTTCTGTGTTTGAACGCTCAGCCTGGCGGAAGCTCTAAAGAGAGAAGCCGAGGCACCTACTGTCTCCTCTCTCCGTTTCGATTTTCGTCTTCAGTGGGAATCAGAGAGCGCCGGTTTGTCGAACTGGGCAAAGAAGGTCGTTCAACTATGGCTGTTGATGGACCGACTGTTTCCTCTGTTACCTGGAGAAGCTCCCTCGGGAGCGTCCCCTCACGAAGAAGAGACCAAAGTCATGTCAATGCATACATCGACCTCTGTGCTGCATAAGTCAACCCCAGACCCAACAATTCTTTCATTTTCAACACCTAATCATTCTGTTCCGCTCCGACAGAGAAGTCTTTATCCGTACACGAACGATTCAACGTACACGCCGTCAATCTACCCGTTATCATCCACCACCTCGGTTAAGCTACCCCGTCCTCCTGCTCGTTCGGACAGCACCGCTGCCACATATCCTAGTTCTAAATCTGACGGTAACTCTGAACCTAACTTCGAAGCAAGATCTCGACATTTTCCATGTAGATCTTCGCCATCAACATCCCCTTTCATTGAACAGCAAGTGACGGCACCTCTGGATGATTTCGTAGCAGATTCTCAATCATTTGGGTCTTTAACATCATCATATTCCCATAAAGGGAAAAACGTTGCTGATACCTCTCTGGAAGATATATCGGATATCGAAATTATCTCACCTCGCGCAATAGGTCGTATTCAGTCTGCCAAGCCGCTTATCTCATCGTCTCCTTCAACCTCTTACTTGATTCACATCGGCTCTCGCTCAAAAGAATTTTTCAACTCTTCACGTGCACCTCCACCTCGGCCACCCCCACGACAAACGGCGGCGCCTCATCGAACATCGTCAAAAGATGTCAGAATCGTGGGATCCAGACGAAAGTCAGGAGGCAGACCAAGATTATCGTTCGAGCCAGATTTTGATCTCTCAATCGTACCCCCTGAACCCAAAGCCAATACCAAGTCTCGTCTATGCCCAGAGCAAATCGATGATGTCTCTTCCGAGAGAATACCAGTCGGCGCTATCGAATATATCCAACCTCCGATTGATCATACCGTGACACTACCGGAAGAACAACCAAGAGTCATCGAGCTTATCTCATCCAGTCCTATTGATGAAGAGATAGAGGACGACGAATCGTTACCTGTGGCCGACTCTCAAGAGGTCCTTGACAGCAAACCTTCGAACGAACTGCGTCCAAGCTCATCTCCAGAGTCCCCTGCTCATTCACTCCCTAAAAAGGCCGCGGCCGCGTTCTCATTCCCAAAGTTATCACCAGGGACAAAACGTGCCCATAGGTCCCTGTTGTATCTACCGAATCAACAGGTGGTGTATACTTCCTCGTCAGGTTCTGACTCGGATCCAATCTCGGACTCGAGTGAGGATGATAGTCAGGATGAACTCGTCGGTCTGAATCATAGGACGATCCTTCGTGCATCTGGGTTGAACTCAAATGGTCGGATGATCCGACAGGCCAACGTGAGATTGAAACGAAAGAGGGACAGCATCAAGAATGAGAGTGAAGAAAGTGAGCATGAACAAGGGCGTTTCTGGCTGGCAGGCCAAAGGAAACTCAAGCCGCCTAGTTTGAAAGAGGAAGAGGAGGATCCGGTCGATCAGCTAAAGCTCTTTACACAGGGGGGACGAGCTGGTTCTCTTGATCAATCCACCAACCCAAACACGTCTTCATCAGCGTTTAATTCTGAACTTCTGGATAGTTCATTCCTGCCCGACGGTAGGGATAGCGAAAGTGAGAGCGCGGTGTCTTCGTTGATCGCTGATGACCCGACATATAGTAGTTCTGACGAGGAAGAGGATACAACAACGACGATGATCGTGACCGGATCGATAGACGTACAGGATAGTCAGGAGACGAATCCTGGTCTCGGACACACGTAAGCTTCTTTTTCACGTTTCGTTTTATGTGTTGCACAGAGTAAGAAATTTTGGCAGAGCAAATGCCTGATAGCTGATGATCGAAACATTCATTGGCGTTCGGATAGAGATATTCTTGTAGAACCGGGTTGGGAGACGCAATCGAGATTCTCTCTTTCTCCTATCTTATGAAGGATACATGATCTCCAGGCCCTTATCATAGAGAGGGCGATGAAAAGCCAGAGCTAGAAGCTACGAGCTCAGCTCGTCCGTATTGAGCGTGATGATCATCTTGCGTGTTAAGTGAACTGTATGGTCTGTTCGCACGCTTATGGCTGATTAGATATGACAGGACGAAGAGACACCTCTCTTTCCGCTCTTTCCTGTGGATATGTAGTATACCTACCATGCTTGAACAAAAGTATAATAACAATGAAAGATGAGGGCAAAAAAGCAAGAGAACTAAACAAACAAATAAACGCATACAAATCCCTTGACCTGACGTTTCTTACACACACATACAAGCTACAACACACCAGTCGGGTTGGGCTTCTAGAACTAGATCTTTCCACGAACATCCAAGATCGAGTTTGTGTCAAAGTTCGGAGGGGCTATAGGATCGTCCTATTTTCATTCGTTTGGGACGATCGAAGGGAGAAGAGAGAAGGAAGCAAAGAGGGGATCGCAAAAGAGATGTTGGTTCGTTCATTCGTCAGGTTCCATGGAGACAAGATATCGGCAAAAGCCCGGGAGGAAGCCAAAGGAATAAAAAAACAGAGAGAGGAGGCAAACAGGAGACCCACTCGTTGACCTCGTTTGGATCCGGTCAATCGACGGTCTCGTTCCATCATTTGGATCTCCCATTGATCGAGTAGGTATCTCTTAGGCTAGATATATGGAAATCAAAATGTTTTGGATTTGGTTCGAAGAAACGTTTATCGTTAGTGTCTGCAACTTGTCAGGGATCATGAACGAAGATTGTTGAGGCAATCCGAGAGCTCGGTAGGTTCAAGAGGAAAAAAGAAAAAGGAAAATCCAACGACGAGAAACGGAAGACGACGAACCTTCCAGTCTTCGTCCCACCTGAAAGACAGTTCCATACCGATTCCGGTAACGGTGAACATCGCTGTTCAAAGGTAGATTTTACCAAGAGGTACAAAGAAAAGAAAGAAGGGATGCGTGTCGAACGATAACAGAGAAGAGAGAAGAGAGAATGAGAGAGAAATTCCAAGAGTCAGCTCTTTATCGAAGAACAAATAAGAAGAACGCTAAAAGGACAAAAACGACGAACTGGTGATGAGACCGAACGGAATAAGCATTTCCCACTAGAGTTGATTCAAACCAAAAGATCAGAAAACAATACATGCACACATCAACAGATAGCCAAGCTATGATTGAAAACGTACTGGGACAGGCATGATGGGTTAGACGTGATTAATTGATGAACAGAAGAAGGCTGGATTGGATGGAGGTCAATAGATGGATGTGATGGAGAGAGGAAAGAGAGAGTGTGAGCCGACGCGGGGCCGTTAGGGAACGATTGATTAGAAAGGTTTATTAGGAATTTTAACTAATTGCATTAGACGAAATCGTATTCTAAACAAGGCCCGTGCAAAAAAACCAACGAGGCTCAAAACATATTAGACAATTAGAGAAAGACAATAGAGAAAGTTATAGTATGATTATAGTAAAACGTATGGAGACTAAACACTAGAGAATCACCCAGTACCTACTACAAAAGATACTACATACGTTTGTAGTCTCCTTCCGGTTACAACCTCCTCGGCAGACATTCGTCCATCCTGTTCCTGATCATCCGCCTTCCATCACTTCCAACACTTCCATCACTTCCATCACCTCCATCATCCAGATCGATACCCGTTCAGACGTCATCCGAACCAATAGTCTCGCTCAAGGTCGGATCTGATGTCGCTCCGACGTGCCTTGCCGTTCTCGTCGTGAGTCTGTCTGTTTGGTTCCTTCTTTTGCAGAGAGTAGACTAGACACGCGACGCTCAACAGGCTGTTCTGATTTGACAGTGATGACGACGAAACAAAGACAGTCGAGAAACCGAAGGGTCGCCCAGTCACTTCCGTAGCAGGGTCTTATGCGAGATCAAGAGGCTCTCATAGGAGACAAACACCTGCAAGGGTCAAGCAACCAGACGGGAATGTCGAGATGGATGAGCTCGACGACACAGGCGCGAGCGTTGTAGAGGAAGAGGAGGAGGAAGACAACAGTGGTCAAGATGAAATGTTTCAGGCCGTTCGAATCATCAAGCAGAAACGGAACAAATTCTTAGTCGAGTGGGCGTACGTACAGAGTTTCTGGTCTTGGTCGTTCTCTCCATCTGATACGACTCTGACCATATCAATCCACTGAGGCTTTCGCTTTCACCATATGCTGACCTCTGTTAACTCTCTCTCTCTCTCTTTTGGATACGACCATCAGAGGCATCGATCCAAAAACCAACAAGCCGTGGGAGCCAACCTGGGAGCCTTACGACCATTGCAATGGACTGCTTATGCAAGAGTGGGAGCTTCTAAAGGCCTCCAAAGCTGAAGAAGAGAGAAAGAAGAAAGAAGCGCAAGAAGGCAAATTAGCGAAGGACAAACGGAAACGAGGTAAGCTCAAGTTCAAGTTCAACTCTCATCCTTCTAGCAGAGTCATACTCGCGATCTGATTGCCTGTCTTTCAATGCGCGTCCATATCAGAGTCTTCGTCATCCACCACAAGTGCTGTTCCACCCAAACGAACTCGAACATCTGTTCCAACAGCCAGCACGTCCCGGCTTTCGCCGCAATCGAAACCGACCTCGTCTTCATCCAGCATCAAAGACTTCTTTGATCAAACCCCAATTAAGTCCGGTCAAAGACCGACCAGTAAACCTGACTCGACCGTCGTATCTTCTAAACCCATCTCATCCAACTCCCCTGCTTCCACTCCAAGAACCACGCGACTCGCTCAGCCTTCATCGGCCAAACAATCCTCCAAGAAAAAGCCGAGGCCCTCTTTACCCAATGTTGAACAGGCCGTAGCCCAGAGTGCAGAGGATGAGGTCATTATCATTGATGAAGCAGACATTCTGAAAGAAAATTCTGGACCTTCAAACTTCGAATTCTCAGCTGACAAGCCCTCAGTCAACCCGCCTACGTCGAGTTCGACAAGCTCGGAAATTCACATCCGTACACTACTTGAGGTTACCAACCCTATTCAATCTGCCGTTTCCAGAAACGTGCCACTCTCTGTCAGCAATGATCCTCCGCTAGTTGTAGCTGCTAATCCATCTCCTTCGTCACCTTCATCGCAAAAGAAGCCTTCCCCTCCTCCTTCTATAACCAAACTGCCTCCCGTCTCGAAACATATAGCTAATTTAACCGCTGGGTTCTCTACCGAAAGAACCATCTCTATCCCTCCAGATGTTCCGTCATTCCCTTTTTCTGTCGCTGCACCAAAGGCGAACAACCTATTCGCCTCTGTGACTCAGCGGTCCAACCAAGAATCTTCTCAGGGTAATTCGAGTAAAGGCACGATCATACCCGACTCCCAAGCGACATCATCCGCTCACAGCCAAACACTAGCAGATGGAACAGCTTCTTATTCACAGCTGTTCGCGTCTGTACCGAATCCTTCTACTAGCTTTCCGTCATCGACGCTTGCACTTGACACTGCCGCTGCCGCTCTTTCAACGATATCAGTAGGTTCTACTCTTGCTTCAGATGTTACCCTGACAGCCGCCTCGAAAAAACAGGAAAGAGAGCCAATGTCAAGTCAAATCGAGGAATTTACCCTACCAAACCATCAGGGGTCATCACAGTCCACACTTTCTGCTACTGAGCCCAAGCCTATGAAGGTATCGACAGCCAGTCAGTCGGAAGGCGTCTCTGACTCTACATTCTCAGATGTCCTCCCTTCTGCTCTACCAAACCAGCCATCCTCCAATTCACAACCAACTGTAGAGGAGCCTTCTCAATCGACAAGTCCTAAACCGTCAGACGCGCCGCGCCCGATTTTACCCATCCCACAGTCCAAAACATCATCCCATCAACCGCCACCCACGTTCAGGCCTCAAGCGACTACTTCGGTCATAAATAGGACGGTCCCAACAGAAAATAACTCATTGGTTCCAACAGCAGCAGTTGCTTCAGCCCCCATCTCTCGCACACAACCGTCATCGATTTCACAGAACAGTCATACAGGTAAGACTGCAGCCGAGGCAACTATTCCAGCGAGTCAAAAGCCAGGTGAGCGTGTAGTTGTCTTGATGTGAAGACATAATCATCCTACTTACTGACATAAGCAACCATGTATGGCAGGGACATCGGCAATAGGCGAGTCAGTTGTGAAAGACTCGCAGGTATCAGGTCCGTCGGTCGATGAAGAAGATCGAATGTTGATCATCTCGATCGAAGACGGTGAGTCCGCTATCGACTTCTTCTCAATACCCGCTCCCAATCCAAACATCATATTCACATCGTTTTAATTTGTCTTTTCAGCTGATGAGTCCGAACCTGTTGATGGCCCGTCTTCTAAGAGGTCTGAAGTAAGCATGTCCCCATTTTTGTCAGAGGCGGGTACTGATTGTATATTGAAACTGAACCTATGAACTCTTCTCATTTCACTCAGGCTGGATCTACAACCCTCGAGCCTACCACTTCGGCTGCAGTCTCCTCTCCAGAAGTAGCTACCCAGATCCGGCTACTCAAGATCGAACTCTCGGCGGTCAATAAGAAGAACAGAGTACTCGAAGAACAGAACACCGTGCTTCAGAACCGGCTGAAATCTACAGAGGACGACAATGAGTTTATCAAAGATCAGTACCGGACGTCCTCAGATCGAGCTGTGAGCGCTGCTAGAGAACTCCAACAGGCGGAATCGACGATCAGCAAGTTGGAAAGTCAGGTCAAACTCGGAGTTCAACAGATGAATCTGATGTTCCAATCTCAGGTGAACGTGTTGACGAAACAAGTGACCCAGCTTCGAGCTCAGAAGGAACTCCTTCTTGAGCAAGCGGCCCGGACAGATGGAGTAGTGAGGGAACGAGCGGCGAGAGCACCGGTGCTAGAGCGAGAACTCGAGCTTTTGAGGGCAGAATTGGAAGAGCTGAGACAGATGGCTGAGGAGGCGGAAGACTCGGTCGAGGCGCTGCAGCTGGAAGTTAGAAGGTTGAGATCGCTGAACAGACGAATTTCGCCAGAAGAAGATGGGCCCTCCGATGCGGAGAGCGAAGACAATATGGCGTATCTTCCTGTAGATGAGCCAGATGACGAGCTAGATGATGAGTCTTATAAGGAAAAAAGTTCTCTTCCGAACAGACCTTCCCAAATGAGTACACGGCGGACCGCGGCGGTAGCAGCAGCAGCCGTCACTGGTCTTGATATCCAGTCCAACAGTTATCCAACCACTTCCAACGGGATTTCTCCGACTTTGACCCATCATCTACTTTCTGCCGAACGAACGATCCCGACTTCCCCTCCGTCGCCCGCGTCTTCTGTTCTGGACCTAACGACGGCCACGCTGGAAGATCCGTCTGCCGAGTTTGATCAACCGCCCTCGGAATCTCTTCCTCCTTCGCCTGGTTTGGAGTTTATCGCTCCAGGGTTGATCAATCCACTTCTCCTTCAACGAAGCCATCCTCATCATCGTCCGCCGACTCGGTCAATCTCGCCGATGGTGAACGCCAGGGACGAGACCGAGTCACTTGAACCAGAATTTCTGGGCGTCCTTCCTCCTGTGACACTTGAAATAGACGATGATGGCCTAGTCGAAGGACCGACTGTCGATCGGGTCGGTGCTGGACGAGCACACAGCGAAAGAGACTCGTTACCTGACAAGGTGTTCCAATGTCAGTGGCAGACAGTCGATGGGGAATCTTGTGATATGTTGGCTCCCTCTAGGGAGGTAAGTACTGGGTGGTGGTCATTGTTTCTTCCCTTTTGGGAGGATGGAAGAAAGGTGCTGACTGTGCGATTTCTTTTTCATATCACGTCCTTCTTTTCTTCAAGGCTTTGGTTGTTCATATGATGGCACACGGTATACATCTGTCAATATAAGCATTTTCTTCCCTCTGTTCTATCGTCCTCTTTTTTTTTACAGCGAATGTGAGCACAGAGAAAGGAATTAAAATATCACGAAAGAAAAAAACGATCATCTCTATACCAGAGAAAAAAAAACGTCCCAAGACCTCCCTCCATCTTTGATTTTGACCAATTATCTTTCTCTATAGAAGGAGGAAGAGAAAGGAGGAGAGGAACAAGAAAGAAAGCTTCTAAAGGAAATGCTCCAAATCAAACTCCAAACCAGAACAAGGGTATTCGATCTCAAACTTGCCCAAGACTTCCGGGTGAAGGATACCGAGCACACCGATCTCGATATCCTTCGGACCTGTCGAGACGGAGGGAAGGACCGAACTTAAAGCGCCCTTCAACGTATCGAGCGGTCCTTCGGTCGAGTTTGAGGAAGCCGATGCTGGAGCTGGGTCAGCAGCGAGATGGGCTTGGGGAGGAGCAGGTTGGGATGTGTGCTCGATCGGTCTGTAGAAGATCGAAGCGGCTCGACCGGGGAAGTAGGTCGGGTCTACGAGAGAAAAAGAGATAGAGGTATCAGAATTCTTCAATCAAATCTTGCACAGGATTTGCCTTTGGATGAGGCAGTCAAGAGAAAAGATACAAGAAAAAAAAAGGAATACAAAGAAAGAACATACTGGAGGTTTCCTTGATGTAGTATCCGCTCCTGGCCTCACTCTTCTCGCTTCCAATGAACGCCACACCCAAAATCTGCATCAACCGATCTAACAACCCATGGACGACCTCGAACCCAGCCGACTTGTTGCTCCACAAACCGGCAACCTTCCTGATGTTCCTACTCTTTCTCTCCTCGGAAGCATCCTGGATGGCAACATCGGATACCTCAAAGATTTGAACGGGAAGAGGCAACTGTTTGTTCTCTCGAAGAGTCTTGAGAAGACCGGGGAGGAGAGAAGTTCGGACGATCTGGTATTCAACCGTCTTAGGGTTCGATAGGGAGATTGCGTAGTTTCCGGGGTCCTTCTGATTGAGCCAAGCAAAGTTCTCGTCATGTGCGCACTGAATGGAAAGCAAAAGAAGCAAGGATGAGATCTCTGTAGGGCTGTATATTCCAAACCTGTTGATGTTCTTGCGTCAAGAAGACTGGACTAACTAGGATGTAGGGCAAGACTTCAGTCCAACCAGCCATGGCGCATTCCTTCCTGATCAAATCTGAAAGCTTGTTGATGGGCAATGGTTTAGCAATCGTGTTTGTCCTGGGGAACGTCTTTGGCAAGTTGTTGAACCCATAAGCAACCGCTGCGTCCTCCATGATATCACATTCGTGGAGGATGTCGGGTCGAGTCGGGGGAACCTGAACAATCAGCACGTCCTCATCTGAAGGGGAGACCGAGGCATTAAGGGACATTCGGATGAGAAGCTCGGAGATCGATGAAGGAGAGAGCGCAGGGGCGAAACCAGTAGCAGAGTTGATGAAGGATGCCTGCGCGGTAGTTGATCGGGGAGTCAAGTTGGGGGTGATTCGAGAGGATCCATCAGGAGAGATGATCTTGACGGGCTCAATTCTACGAGTTCAGATGAACGTCGCGATGAACGAATGAAGATAATGTGTATTGAGAAAAGGAGAGCTCGAAAACCAGAGTCAAAGAATCATTCGCTTACGTGTAAGGAATCTCGCAATACTCGGAGAACATGGTAGACATGATCGATGCTACGATTTCACTGTTTGAATTGCGCCAAGCCCACTTGAACGCGTCAGCGTCTCTGCCCAGCTTTCTGTGGCAAGTCCAGATAGAGTGGGTCGAAGGGCTCTGTGCGCGACTCACAGCTTGGTAGGATCAGCAGCAGCCATATCGATGAACACGTTCTTTGTATTGAGCGTGATCTTTGAGTCTGATATGCAGGGCAGAGATGGAGGTTAACAACTCGGATGTATTGTCACAGTGCACGATAGGAGAGAGGCAGGACTAACGTTCAGAGTTGATGATAGGAGGCATGCTCAAAACTCGATCCTCTGCATCATAGATGATGGGGTAGACGGGAGAGTCTTTGATGATGGGGAGATACTTTCCGAGGTGTCGATCAGTCTATATAATTCATAAAGAGAGCGGTATCTCGTTCAGCAGCCTGAGTCAACTACTGGAGAACAGACGAGGAATCACTGACCTCGTAAAGCGTCATAAGCTCCTCGGCAGTATACTCCTTGTCCTTGTTGAGAGGAGCAAACTTGATGTCTTTGGGAGCTTTAGCCTCGTACCTGAGTTGTAGATAAATAAAAAGGGAAGAAAAGAATACGGGCTGAGTTTCGCAATATCATGTGAGAACACCAGACGGTGCACTTTCTACGAGGCAACTCGGTCAGGTCGTTAGATGGACTAACCTGAAAGGAGGGGTCAATTTGTCGAGATCATGTGTTCCGATGGCGACAAACTTTCGGTTTCGGCACAAGTTTGAGTGGAGCTTATCCTGAAGGTCGATGAAGCTCTTGTAACTGGCCTCGGTAAGAGGCTCTTTAAGTCTGAGGATAGCACCGGCAAAGTAGGGCCTGATGGGAGAGGTCGAAGAGGAGATAGTGACTTCTAGAAGGGAGTTCGGGGTGGAGAGCTTGTAGTCAGGAGGAGATTGAAGGTTGAGGAAGATTCGGAGAGCTCTGGCGAGTCCTTCAATGCAGAGAAGGTCGTATCTGTCCAAGAGAAGAAGAAAGTGTCGGGAAAATGGATAAAAATGGATGGTTAAGCTCGAGTTTACTTTAAAGGATCTGACCGGAAGACCTACCGGTTGGCCGGAATCTCGATTTTGAGGACCTGTTCGAGGAGCAGCCGGATGTTGGGATAAGTATGAGTTATACTGTCGAGCTCTGAAGTAGATATCGAGCAAGAAATAAAGATAGAGACTATGCTTACCGGCTCCTCGGTAGGTAGTCCGGCCTTTTTGGCGGCGGCGACCTCCTCGGTGGTCTATTGAGGAAGAAAGCAGACAAGACAGATGAGGAAGAACATGAGACTTGTTTAAGTGAAGAGGAGAAGAGAAGGTGACAAAAGTATAGATAGCTCACGTCTTCGTCTAACTCGATTCCAAAGTCGAAGCAGAGCTGATCAAACTCGACTTGGGCTGAAATACAGAGATGAAGGGAAAGAGAACGAGAAGGAGTACGTTAAAAAAGACAAGAGACGAGAAGACCGGTTAAATGACCGAACAATCAACTGAATCTTGGACACATGGGAAACCTAGACAGAAGAATTTAACTGACTGTACTCTTTCTCGAGTCGCTTGTAGAGCTCGGCCTTGTCTACAGAGATGGTGGGCATGGCTGAATGAGGATGTTCAAGGGTATGGTCTGGGTGTTCTGAGCGTTTGAAGGCGAGCGGAGAGAATGTTTCTTGTGAGGCAAAAAGAAAGGGTGAAATTCGGATGCGAAATCTGACGGAAAACTTGGTTGGTTTTCAAAAGTTTGCGAAATTACTGAAATTCGAGACGGCCCCTGATCTGCTCCGGTTCGTACCGGTTCGGTCGGTGGTTCGATATAGATATACGATTACATAATCGACATTCGATCGATAAGCCGCTCGATCTGTCAGCCAGTGCGCGTCGTCACAGGCACGCCTGCTGCGCTTGAGATCGATCGACAGACCGACCGGGCTCCGTAGTGCACAGACCGCACTGGAAAGACGCGATTCAGGGCACGGGCGTCCGTGCCTGATAGCTTTATCATCGTTCGTTCTTTCCACTTTCTCTTCCGAACTCCCATCCGGTCACCTTCTTTCCTTCTTTTCTATCCGTCTTTCGCTCAACATCTTCTATCGTTTGTTCGTTCGTTCATATATCTACTCATTCGCCATATGGACAATCAGGATCTAGAGATCATTCTGCTCGGGACAGGTGAGTGTAGTTTATCTGCCCGCGCAAACGTGTCAACCAAGGGAGCAAGTAGCTCAACTCACGTCTTACCCGTTCTCCCTCCGTTCATAGGTACATCTGGCCAACTACCCAACGTATCATGTCTGACGGACCATCTCGATCCGAATCCAAGACCGCCTTGTAGGACCTGTCTCTCGACAATGACATCCGAAGGAAAGAATAACATTCGTAGAAATACCAGTGCGGTCGTCAGAGGGAAACGTCCAGATGGCTCTAAATCGTACAGTCCTTTTTCTCCTTCACTCTCTTCGGCCTCTTCCGGTCGACCGGTCTTGGTCCATAACGCATCCCGCTCGGTGCAGGTTCAACCGTTGCGCACTCGATCGATCGATCGGAAAACAAAGCATTCATCGGCTGAGATATAGGTGACCAGTGCTAATTCAACATGCCTCGGATTGTCTCTCCCTCCACTCTCCTTCCTCTTGTCTCTCCCTTTTTCATCTTCTTTCAACACAGGCTGATCTTGATCGATTGCGGAAAGAGTTTTCTGAGCTCAGCTCTTGAATTCTTTCCCAAGTTTGGACTCCGAAAAATCGGTTCGTACACTTGCGTTTTTCTGACTCTTCTTGGACGTATCAGTCGTTCATAGACCTTACCCTTCATCTCCTTTTCTTCTTCCACCACTTCCACCACCTTAGATGCCGTCTTGCTCACTCACGCTCACGCCGATGGTATGATTCTCCTTCCCTTATTTTGTCATTTTCTTCCTCCACGCGTCTTTCCAACTCACATTCACTCTTCGTATACCTTTTCAGCTATCAATGGTCTTGATGATCTTCGAGGATGGACTCTTAAAGGCGTCATCCAGCCTTTTGTCAAGGTCTACGTGGTAGGTGGCTCAATTCATTCTAGCGAAGACTCGATTGGAGCTACCTCTCAACATGCTTATGCGTTTAATTCCTTACCCTCCACCAGAGTGCGCACACGTTGTCCGAGATTGCTCGATCGTGGCCTTATATGGTAGAGTCCAGCAAAGCAACTGGCGGAGGAGACGTCCCTGCTTTCGTACGTCATCATGTTTTACCGATTCTTTCATAATGATGAAACATAGGGCTGTTGTTTACCAAAGCATCCTATCCATTATCAATCATGCAGGAATGGATCGTGATTGACGAGAACCGTGATTTCTTCGTTGAGGGGATCCGGGTAACGCCCTTGAATGGTGTGTCTTCTCTTGATCTTGACTGTCCCCTCGGCCAGAATTGGTCATATCGCTTCTTCTCGAACTTCGCGCTTACTATTTCCTTATCTCTCGTTCTCCTAACTTTCCTCAGTTCATCACGGAAGGTTCTTTGACCCGCCGCCTGCCGCGCCAACCAGCACTTCCCCCAACCTTCCTACATGTTCTGACACTGCATCCGACATGATCGCCCCTCCGTCGGGTCCGGCTCCTATCCGTCCATTCTATTGCCTCGGCTTCATTTTCCACCCGTCAATTGTTTACCTCTCGGATGTGTCATACATCCCAGAATCCGAATGGTCGAAACTCCTCCTAACGCCGCTGTCGCTCGATGCACTTGCCTCGTCTACACCGACCAATGCGCCGTTGTTCTCTCCTGCTCCTATAGACCAATTGACTCCCCCCGCCTCCCCGCCGGCCACTCCCCTGGGCATGTCCGCCTCCGACCCTCCTGCTTGGCCGGTTCTTTTCCTCGATTGTCTCTTCCTCCAGGAACACTCATCTCACTTTGGGATCTTGCAGGCCCTCACCACCATTCTCCGTCTTCAACCGGCAAGAACATATCTCATGGGTTTCTCCCACGCGCTCTCCCACGAGGAGTGGACTGCACTCGGCCAGGATCTCGATGGTACCAGAGAACAAGGAAAAGAGGAAGCGATCGTCCAGACCGCAAAGAGCCTGGCGGGCGAAGTTTGGGAGGAAGCAAGGAAGAGAGCTGTGTTTGTTAGACCAGCCTTTGACGGTCTTAGAATCGAGTGTGAGGTCGACGCGAAAGGAGGCATCAGTGTGAAAGAGTTGGACTAGCCAAGCCAGGTCCGACTTTTCCCTTCCAACCATTCATCCATTCTCATTATCGGATTGTTTTTCTCCCCCCCTTTTACACATAGAGTTCGGTCTTTCATTTTGTTCTTTGCCCTCTTCACGCTTCTTGAGCACTCTGTCTGCCTGATGTATTTGCCCACCATGTTCCATCTACCACTTGGTCTTATCACCTTGCGCGTTCTTTCCTTGCGTTCTCATCCTATGGCCTTACACGCCCCTGTCTGTATTCTTGTTTTCGTCTCCTCCAAATATACATCATACTAGATGAGCTGGCTCCGGAATCTCTCTTGTACCCTTCATCCGTCTGTTTATTTCTTTTTAAGAGAGAACATTATACAGACGCCCTCAGGACGAGATTGTACAAGATCGAATAGAGGAGACATGAGAACAAACGCAAGGTATATGATAGTCACGAAACAGAAGCATGGCTGAGAACGCGAGTAGACGAAAAAAAAAACCCATCTATCTATCCTTCCACAAGAGAGAAAGGAAGAGGGAGATGTCCATGTTCAGCTGTGACATGTACAGCATATCGTATTTAGCGGATATAGAGATATAGATAAGAGTCAGAAAAGAGTATAAAGTATAGAGTGAGACGTTGTGGAAGTGTTCGATTGGCCTCTTTTAAAGAAAGAGAAAAAAAGAAAGATCATGAAGACATTGAGGAAGGATTAAGTGGTATTGATTGGTTGTTTGTTTATTACAGATCGAGTGATGATGGATGGGTCGATAGATCAATGACGTGAAGATGTAGAGGTTAAAGAAATAATCAGAGAAGAGACAGGAAAGAAAGAGAAGGAGCAGACAAAAAACAACAACAATGGCATAAGGAGAGGGCAAGAACGAAGAAAACTGTAGTAGCTAAAGCGGAGAAGAAGTCAAAAAGCGAGATGAGGTAACTTTTTATGTGTGAGAAAAAATGAGCCAAATAAATTGAGAGATGTTGCATAGAAAGGGGTTTGTCTTTCTTTGAGAAGGAGGCAAATCTACATACTGAAGTGTAGAAGCTAGGTAGGTCACTTTGAATTACGACCGATACAGGGCAAGCGTCTTGGTATCAGAGTGAGAAGATGAGAAGCGGGCGAGCAGCAGCAGTTTGACACAACAAAGACAGGTCTAGAAGAGTGGGTTCTATTTTGCCCAGGAAGACCAATAAGATGAACATAGATATCGAAGTGCAATCAGTCTTTTGTGATAAGATAAGAATGAAAGGAGAGACTTACGAGGAACGAGCAAAGAACGAAGCCTTTTTGACCGGCAGATGTGATCCCTAATAGCAGGCCATCATCCTCGACTATAGATAGGCATGGAAGCATCAATGTACGTGTAAGGATGAGGCATATTCCTGGCGTCGAAGCGAGAAAGACACTTACGTCCAACATCAAGAGGGAAATGATCAGGTAACTCATCGACTCGGCCAACTTCCTCAACAATATCGATGATTTCATCTCGTTTGCTAAATAGGGAAGAAGAGGATGAAATTGAGCAGGTTTATGCAGATATGACCACGAGCTACCTAAGTTCTCGAGGGACTTACATCCTCAAGAACGAGTTTCCCATGAATGACAGCTCGACCCCTCGAAGATCGAACTCTGCCACACATTGACACCTATATAGAACTTCTTCCTTATCCTCATCGGCAGTTCTCGTAGATTTCGTTAGATTCAACTTTGTAGGAGTCTCATCTGGTCCCTCCTCTCCCTCGGTCTGGTCGAAACTCCTCTCTGCGAACGAGGGTGACCTTGGGTCTATTGATCTAAGCGAAGCAGGCGATAAGTGTGGAAGTGGCGTGTGTTTCTTCGGAGAAGGAGTAGCATGAACGTTTGTTATCTTTCGGATAACAGACTCTCCAAAATGTGACGACTCGGACCCTTCGAAACTCATCGCGGATAAAGCAGGCCCAATCGAGTTGGCTGAAGAAACTGATCGACGATCCGAAACCAGGTGGATAGAGCTATCTGATCTGTTGATCGCGCGAGGTGCGGTACCGGCTGCTGGAAACATTCCAAGGTCTGTAGAAGATCCTTTTCCGCCTTCGGATCGATCAAACTTGCCTCGTTGACTCGGTTTTTTACGAAGGTTGAACATGCTGTTCTTGGCAAGCATCTCTTCGGATGCAGTCGGCATTGGAGGGTGATCTGTTGTCGCTGGATTTGGTCGGGCAATTGTGCTAAGAGATGATGATCGTGCTCGGTTGGAAAAGGTAGAGTTTGGAGTAGAAATGGCGGGGGACGAAATATTGGAACTGTGCGAGGAGGAGTAGCTCTGTTTCCTTCGTAGATTCGGGTGATGAGAGCCAGTGGCTATATGAATTGGCCCGTCCAGTAAGCGAACCGAGACTAAGATAGAGGATGAACACAAGTCAGCATTGCCAACACCCCGATACGTATCAGTCAAAGAAGGAAGACGAATATACTCACTCTTCTTAGTTATATTTAGCGCCTCCATAATCTCTCTAGGACCAGCAGAGGCCTCTTCCCAAACTCGAATGATGGCTGGACCTCCAGTGCTAACCCCAGCACCTTCAGGATCAGAAGTCACTGGCGGGTACTCTGCCCAAAAACAGGATAGCAAAGCATGTACACCTCGATAGTACCGAGCATGACACTCCATTAATGATCGAACGACCATATCCAGAATAGTGGCAAACCCCTCAAGAAGCAAGGGGAGCTCAACTAGAAGTTGTTGATGCAGAGCAATGAATATCTCAGCGCCATTGATGATGTCTTGAGGGAACTTGTCAATGTCACTTCCACGAGCTTTGGCAGTGGTGACTTTATTATAATCTGAGACAAGTGAAATCCAACCCGGAATGAGCAAAGAATGTTGTCAACAAACGTGTCATTGGTAGAAACTTAACTGCAGAAAGTAGTTATGGAACGTACCTTCATGCTTCGCATTTCTTTTGAGAACGATCGTGCGAGGTCCCTCACACATCTTGGATAGTTTGCCTACAACAGGCAGGACGGACTTTCGCAGCTCTGATTCCTACTCGACCACGTGCAGTAGATACCGAGAAGGAGTCCGAAACGATTAGCGAATTAACTGCATAATAAACAAGCACAATTTGCAGATGTCAAGACGCTTACGAATTTTCGATATGGACCCTCTAAGATCTGAATAACCGTATCCGTATAAGCCTCGACTCTTATGTCCTCCAATGATTCAATTCCCTGTAAGTTGATCATCCGTCTCCAATCCTCGATTATCTGCATCTGAGCGAGCCAAGTATCCTTGACTCTGGACGCCGACCCATTCATCAACCCACTTATCCGCTTTCCAGTTGTCTCAGCCGATATCAATCGATTGACTAGTCCAGCATACTCCTTCTCCGTCTTTCGAAGTTGCTCATGGAAGGCGACAGTGAAGAGTGAGGTAGATGTCGCTCCTGTAGTGGTCTGGATAGGAGTCCTGTCTTTCCTGAAAGCGGTCATAACTCCTCCTTTCTTGAATTTTCCACCAGGATCTTTGGAGATTGAAGAGTGAGGATGACTAGAGCTAATCACAGCAGACTCCTTGTCCTTCCTCATCACGCTGCTGACGGTATCTCTTCTTCGTTTGATCTCGTTGATATCATCAGCCAGATGTCGGATATCGAGTGAAGCTTGTTTTATTTTGGAATAGTCGGGATGAGATGGAGGTGTGCATTTGAGAAGGTCATCCAACAGAAGTGGGTATTTGAGTAATCGTTGAACAGGCTTGATCAACATCGATGGAAGGTCCCAAGAGGAAGTGAATGGCTGAACAAGCGCCCAGCATTCCGTAAAGTAGGGGATGTATCGTTTGTTTGACTGGATCTCAAGCAATCGAGAGTTGGCAGCCGCTTGCCGAGGACAATAAGAGGTAAACGCCTGCTTAATTCGAGGCATCTGCGAAGGCAAGAAGGAAGGACAGACGGAGGCGGGCAATTAGCACATACTCAGACGCATTTAAACAAACCAAGGTTGAAAAACCAACCATGTTGAGAAAGGCTTCCCCAACCATGTCCCACCCTTCTGTCTGAGCAGTCGTCCCGCAAACATCCTCAAGCAAAGACGCAAACTCGTCTGCTAATACCGCTAGCGCATCGAGGTTCAGAAAGATTGCCCTCAATTCTGCTGTCGAGAGTGGCCTAACATTCGAATTTCCTGTGAATGAGGCCGTCACCGTCGAGGGCGAAGGCGACGAAGCTGGTTTTATCGGGTTCTTGGGTGATGTCAGCGAGGGGAAGTATGACGAAGATGTGTTAGATCTCATGCTTCTCTGAGAAGCAGGCGATCGAAGCGGTTGAGGTGACGCGTGCCCTCCGTTTGCCGATAGAGACAATCCAGAAGAAGACACAGGACGCATTGATAATAACGAGATCGAATGTTTGCTGGTTCTATCCGCTAAAGAGCTACTGTCATCAACTGAACCCCCTGAGATATCAACAAGAGAGGTTTGGCCAGTTTCGAATGTAGCCATAGAGCTTCGTCTGCTTCCTCCGACCGAAGGAAAAGTTGTCTGACTCTCTGATGCAGTAGCATCTTCTGGGTGAGGGCTCTGAGTCAACATCGTGCTGGAAGGCTGTATCCGATGGATATAAACATCCCTAACAACAGCCAAGTCTTGAGCGTAAGATCTTTCAGTGGTGCGAATTTCACTGAGAAGATGAGCTCTCCTGGAAGTGGGAGCCGAGTCCTTTTCGGACGGAAACGAGAGAACAGGAGAATGAAGGGGTTGAAAGATGTAGCGATTGTACGAAGAGGGAGGAGGAGAAGCATGCTCGGAGTTTGTTGAATATACAGAAGTTGTCTGTGGTCTAGAAGACCGAGAGAGAGTTGGCGAAGAGAGCATGTGATCTGCGAAAACGAGACAGATAAAGTAGTGAGATGCGTGTAACAACAGACGTAAAGAATGAGCCAGAAGACAAATGGTTCAAAACGCATAATCACCATTTACGGCCGTTGTGCTAGGTGAACGTGATTGGGATAATGAGGTTGAAGCCGAAGACAAGTGATGTGTGCGATTAGGTGCAACCTCGAGCTGCACGAGTGGTATGTGATCGAAGAGAGGAAACGTGCACATGTTAAGACTGGACTAATCATCAAAAGAGTGAGTACAAGAGGAAAGAGGGTCTCTCACCTGCCTAACTAGTCTGTTCAGATCGGGAGTTTCTCCATCGATTCCCACCATCCGCTGCCTCTTTTTCTCTTTTGTCATGAATTGGTCTTCTTCGTCGAGCCAGAATGAGTCCTTTGTCAAGATCTGAGATCTCGACCGCTCTAGATCTCCCCGAGACTTCCATTGCGCGCCTGAACTTTGGTCAATTGACTCTGTTCCCTGAGGCCTACGTCTGATTGTGTCTTCATCTGCTTCTCCAGTCCGCTCATCCTGCGGGCTCTCTTCGGCTGGGGATTCAATTGGACTGTTTGGGAAGGATTCGACCGATCCAGCGCTCGGTGAGCCTGGAGATTCCGATACGGGAGAACCTCGAGTAGATACGCTCGTTCCGGATACACTACGATGTCGGAGTGGATTCTTGGCAGGAACAGCCGGTGGAGTTGATCCTGTGGACATGACCCGTCTATGAATGTTCAGCGATGGGCTAGAGCCCGAAGGAGGCGTTACATCTGACTGAGTCGAGACACGATGAACAGAAGATGACGACGAAGTAAGCGTAAACAGTTTGGGGCGAGGGGGTTGGGCAGAGAACTCTACTGAAGGTAAATCTTTTGATGTGGGGACATGAATCTTGAGAGGCGAAGGAACCTTCTTAATTTTAGACGGAGAAGTTTTTGATGAGGAAAGCTGATTTGTTGAGTAGGGAGATGATGTATATGCAGGGGGGTATATGCCATCTGAAATAGTCGGAACCTCTGTCAAGCTCGAGAGAGGATTGTGGAGAGAGGCGAGGAAAGCTTGCTGAGAACCGGACGATTCGGACGCCAGGGTCGAAGAAAGTGGCTCCATTGATAGCAGCGAGGGGGGATGAAGTTCGTTAATATCTATAAATGGCGCTGAATCAAGGAGGGATGGGAGCGCATGTGTAGACGTAGTGTTGATGGAAGAAGACCAGGAAGGCTTTCTACTAATTTCTGAGTTCGATTGATCGCTATATGTGTCACCGGTTCGATGAGAACTGATGTCGGATCCATGAGTTGATGACTTCCTGGCTC
This sequence comes from Phaffia australis, assembly GCA_014825575.1. Lineage (NCBI taxonomy): Eukaryota > Fungi > Basidiomycota > Tremellomycetes > Cystofilobasidiales > Mrakiaceae > Phaffia > Phaffia australis. Next base: position 24,632 of record MVAH01000032.1, on the reverse strand, counting down.
GGTTATCTGGAACGTAGTAAGAAGGTAGAACAGATAAAACAGATTCTGGTGAGTATGAACAATCTTGACAAGGGATGAAAAGTTTCAATCGCATATAATAAAATGAAAGATACTAACCTCTTCCGTTATTGCCTTCTGTCCCATCCGATGAACCCGGATCAAACGACCATGCTTCTAACGTTCTCTCGATATCTTTACCCACCGCATCTGTACGTCCAGCTTGATAGATCATATACGGGCTCCTTGTGGTACCATAGCCTCCAGGGATGGATGTCCTCTTGTAAGGCGAGGTTTCTACATTGAGCCCCACAGGAAGAGACGACTGGCGGGGCGGTGGGTTGTAAGAACGCATGGGCGTCGACTGGAAAGGGATAGAGAACCGGCCATTGATAGAAGAGGCAGGTAAAGCAATCGGTGGCTGCAGAGTGTGAGAAGCTGATCGAGAGGACGAAGGTTGATCTCGATAAGTAACGATTGACGGGACCGGAGGAGGGTTACTGGAATGCCGAGTATATGATGACGGCCCAGCCGCAGAGGCGGATGGGTGTGAAGAGGGTAAAGAGGCAGAAGAGGAAGTTCCTCCCAACCGACCTAGAAACCCAGAAGACTTCTTTCGGTTCAAGCCGGATGTTGTAGTGTCAGACGAACGGCCTCCAAATTCAATGATCGTTCTACTGCTGCTCTCGTTCATCCCACGAGAGGTGTGAAACTGTTTTCCGGGAGCATACCCATACTTTCCGTGTTCTCCTGAACGGATGCCGTTGACAGCCTCTGGGATTACATTCGACACCGATTTAACATCCCCTGAGGATTTCCTTCGATCCATTTCAGAAGATGTTGTAGAAGACTCTGGCGGAGACCGTTGTAGTTTGGACCTCATTCTCGAGCGTTGGGGATCAGAAGGCGGTGACAGGGATGGATCGAGAGGATTGGACCTAGAGGGAAGACCAGCATGGTCTAAACTTACTTCATTCGGACTCTTCCGAAAAGGCCGTTTCGTTGTCGGCGATGGTGGAGAGGGTGGTCGGGAGGATGTCTGGGAAGAGATAGGTAATGTATCAACTGAAGACAGAGCTGATGATGATATTGGTGAAGGAGGACGAGATACCATCGGGTACGACCAAAGGCACTTTTCGCGATATCCAGAGCAAGATACCAACCAGGATCTGGACGGTTCTTCCTACAGTCTCAAGAGGTAGGAGAATAAGAACGTATGTGTATGTGTGCGTGTATAGCTCTGAGGTATACTGTTGTATGAATGCACTGGGTAGGGAATGGTTGTATGGAGGAAGAGATAGATGTAACTAGCTAACTAATTATATGGCTCTGACCGCTACCGAGCGATGCTGCGCTTTCAACCGAACCAAGGCCGGTAGTGGTTGGTACATGGTCCTCATCGACTTGAGGAGCCTCAGACCTCAAACCACCCAAGATCCAGTGCCCATGGCTCATCGCTCACGTGTTTGCATCGAGCCAGCCGCAACCTCAGCATCAGCGGCAGCATGATCAGACCCCAGCATCCTTTCCCCATGGTTCTTCTCCTGGTGAAGCGCTAGATGCAGCGGGATGCGCGACGCATTCGCGTCTCTGTTCCACCAAGTCTGAGAGCAAGCACAGGACACAGTGAGCAATTGACGGCTCTTTCAGCGCCCATACTTGGACTTTTAGAGGATCTGTATATAATTGCTGACCTCTGGTCATGGCTGTGATAACAGATGTGGTTACGCGCTTGTTCATCAGATAGAGTTCTAAGCCGAGAAGCGCTCTCAGAGAAACATGGAGCTACAACAGACTAAGTACATTTGGGAAGACTGTAACATTTTGAGTAGTCGGCTGACTAGCTAGCTGGATAGCTGGCTAGATGACTGATTCTTTCATACATAAATAAACTGAATACCTGAACAAGAGACTACATCTGGTCAAGATACCTAACTAATCCCTTAGCAACTTCCTCGATAGTCCTTCCCTCAACATCGAATCGGCCCCCGACATCAACCCCAGCATATGGCCAGACCTTTTCGTGACTTTTTGACCATCCACAACGGAAGCCCTCCTTTCGAGCACCGAGCAGATCCCATGCGTGTGCTGCTATGAACCACGTCGGCTTATCTGGTTGGGAGGCAAGTAGCTGGGTTCGCGCGTATTGATAAACCGTCGGATGAGGTTTCGCAATTCCTTGCACAGAAGAGGACGAAAAGGGTGAAGGGATGTTGTCGCAAGAGATCAATCCTCCTGTGAAGAGAGACAGAAGAGATGCTTGGTTCAGATAGCCTTCGGTAGTCGTTCTTGCGCCTGTGCCAAGTCAAGTCCCACAGAATGATTAGTGCTCGACCGAGTTATTATATCTCTGTTATTCAAAGCGTAAAGAAAGAAGAAAGAAGAAAGAAGAAAGAAGAAAGAGGAACCCGACCATTCGATACAGCCCATACTTCCACCCCACCGTCCTTCAATACGTTCAGAGCCTCCTTTAATCCCTCGACTGGAGTCAAGCCCTTGAGCTTTCCTATCACATAGTTGACATCGTCCGCATTGGGGTCGCTTTCAGTGAGGATCTTCAAGGATGGAAAATGACAAGCGAGCGCCCGAGGGAAAGTAGATTGAGCGATCTGAGCGATCGGAGTATGTTCAGAGACAAGTGAGAGATATGTCTAGATGGTGGTAATCATTGAATGGAGTAAGAAGCATTCGATTTTGTCAACATGTCTTGGTGCCAGAAAAGATAGTGATGTACGACTACATACGTAATCCCTTTGCACAGAATGCCACTATCGATTTTTTCAATGAAATCCAACTAGAGTGCTCAGTCTATCCGGGCTTGACGTCCACTTTGAAAAGAGCCTGATGGAATGAAGAACAAAGAAGACCAACCCAATCCAAAACGAACGACTCGGCATTTACCCCGTCTGACCTCAATGCATCTGCGTATCTCTCCTTGACTGCCTGTTCGGAGTTTGTACCCAAAACAGAAAAGGAAGAATGATAGAACCCCAAATAAGAAGAGCAAGATGAGCGATATTGCCAAATCAGAGACCTGGATTCTCCGACAATCTGAGCTATTGTGTTAAAGAATTTGTTGACCAACCTCTATAACAACATCAAGGGAGAAGCACGTCCCTAAGATATCGAATGCTACTGTCGCTCTAATCGGCTTGGAGGACGACGATGTCATATTATCAATCTCAGCGGGTTCGGGTAGGAATAGGAGTGACTATGATCAGTTGCGTTAGTTTATGAATCGAGACGGTACACTCATAGAGAATGAACTGAGATGAGGAGAGAGAAATGAACTGGATTCTCGGTTGCTGTATGATCGGCATATGACGTGTTCACTGAGTTCCACGTGTGATGATCTTTATCCATCGATCCAGTCTACAGCTTGCTTGTCTTCTAGAGGAATCAACGTTCATCTCCATAACGTCAAGAGAGGAGAATGAGAAAAACGAAAAACTTCTCAAAAATATCCAACCGTTTTCCAGAAACAAGCATGAGATAAGTAGCAAAAGAGAGGGCAGAAGAGCTAAAGGGACCGCTTTCAACGCAAGACTTTGACGTTCCTCAGATCGATGCAACTCCAACTTGTCGTAAGCCATTCGTCAACCGATTTGACCCACCTAGCGACCCACCTGCCAAAGCGCTCTGCTGAAGCTCCCTAGCACCCGCCCTCAGACTTAACCCAGTGACTCCGGCTCCCAATGCGCTCAGCCCCTGTTGGTTCCGAAGCGAACGCCAAAAGGCCCTCCAGAACAACCGGACAGCCTCCCTTCTACCAAGCAAGCCTTTGCCCTTCCCAGCTTGTAGAGCAACATATAGAGTAAAACATATGCCGAGAAACAATGCGTCCCCTAGAAGCTTCTTGATGAGACTCCAAACAAGCGTCCAAATCTTGGCTCGCTTTGACCCTAACGTCAGTCTGGAGAGTGTCCATGATTCGGTATGGGTGTGCGTGTTGAATAACGGGGAGAGTATTCGGTTAAATGGATAGAGAAGAAGGGTTATGAGTGGATGAGCCTGCTGATGCTGAATCGTCGAAGCGTCTTCGAGTGTCGCGAGCCGTTCATGAAGGGCAGAAAGGGAGGTTTGAATCTTTTCAAGAGCTAACGAGAGAGACTGAGTGTCTGGAGAACTTGATAGAACGGGCGGCGGTGACGGTGGCGGTGGTATTGAAGGTGAGGTTACCGCCGGAGGGGCGGATGGGATGGAGGATTTGCCCATCGGACCGAAAACCTGGCTGACAGGACGATGTCGATCTAATGACGCATGACGTTGATAGTGGCGATCGCTTCGGGGAGTGAACGAGGTGGGCGCTCCCCTGATAGTGGGTGTGGCTGAGGATGAGGGAATTTCCAGCTTTGGGTCTGGCATAGGAAGAGGCAAGGATGACGATCCCAACAGATAAGATCCCTCATCGTCGAAAAGGTTTGTATGTTGGGAGAGCTCCTTCCCACTTCTAGGTAGGGAGGGATTCATCAGTCGAGGACTAACGTCTGGAGCCGGCGAATGGGGATCTGGGGGCAGTACTAGAATTCCTGAGGAAGACGACATTGGTTGAGAGTTTATCTGAGAAGATGTGTTTGAATACAAAGATGGGATGTGCGCAGGAACGGGAGCAGGGATTGATGATGTATAGGATGAAACAGAACCATCCATGGAAGAGGTGGATGCAGATGAATTAGAATCAGAATGAATGGACGAAGAGTCGGTCGGGTATGTATCTAGAACCGTGGGGAATCAACATGATGTGAGGATTTTGGGAAATCGCCGAGCAAAAGATAGGAAAGTATGCATACTAGAAGAATGAGCACCAGAGTCCATATTTGATCTTTTGTCGAGTGACCCCTCTGGTCTGTCGTTTAAGCTGATGGAAGAGTACATGTTAAACTCTCTGATGAGGTCTCGTGCTTGCTTACGATCTTTGTATCGTTTAAGCATCTTTTAAGATAAACACCAGACAAAAGACTTTGAGCGACCGATTAAAGTGATAAGCATAGGGTATGTTTATCAAAAGATGCTCACTGTCATGAGCGTCCGGACGTAGGCCTTCATTGCAGCTTCAGTCGTCATATCTTCCTTGGACTTCCATGAATCCCTATTCTTCCGAGACTTACGTTAGCAATTGGTCGCTCGAACTAAAGGGGTAGGTTTACGTATTCATCATCCAACATACCACTTCGAGCGCTTCAACATATCAAAAATGCCTGGACGTGTGCCGACGACGTTTCCGATTGTGACTGTATGTTATCGTATGATGATAGACGGGAATAAGACATCATCCTAGGAAGGCTGTAGGATCATGAGTGAAAAGGACGGACCTTGTTTATATAGACTGTCTGGAATCGAGATGTAAATCGCCAGGTCGTCAAAGTCAGCAATTGCCTACTGCGATTGGAATATTGATAGAAAGCGCTCACACATGGCTAACTTCTCTTCGTAACTGGATTGAATTGGACCCACTTTGGGTAGAGATTGTATGACCTGGACGGCTCGGTCGAACTGACTGTTACACAAAGATTTAGTGAGTGACAATCTGTTAGCCTTATCTTTACTAAAGAACGTCCGCTAAGGAGGATGAATGTGTCGGACGAACGCGGTAGTAAGAGGAGAAGGAACATCCTGAGGGTCCATAGTTTGGGTAGAACAACGGCAGAAACTGGTATCAACAACTCCACTTCAGCTCTAATCCAGTGTGCAATATGCAGTATCCTATTTGAGCGTTGTTGATCTTCCTGATGTTATTGTTGTGACTACTACCGTTGATGTTGATGTTGTCGTTGCTGATTGAAACAGATCAACTAGAGAAGATACAAGCACTCGAGCTCTGTCCAAACACACGGGCCGGCAATTGTTGCTTTCCGAACGAGAGTTGTAACGATGGTTACGATGGTTTCATCGTTACCACGTTCGAAACCAAACATGGCTACTAATTAAACCTGTTAAATCACGTGACTTCTTGGCATCACAGCGGCTACACGTCATCGAAACGATCGCCCTGCGCCCCAGAAAGCATCACCGCCGGGTGGGCCTTGGCTGCCGAGCTTCGGATCGACAGTCGAGTATGTACGTAATATGAGTTACGAACTTTGTGCTTATATCGGTTCGCTTGCGTACTTTCGTTTATAAAACTCTTTCAACTTTAACATTTCTCTCTCTCTCTCTCTCTCTCTCTCTCTCTCTCTTCTTGTTCTTCTTTCTTGCTTCCCGTTTGTTCTTCTTTCTCTTCCAGTTTGGTTTCAACAAGGGTATTCATCAAGGAAGCGAACGACACTCTATAGGATCACTATAATCTCGTTAGATCAACAATGATTCTTCCGACCGTTCTCCAGGCGGCAGTCGCTCTTTCCGCTCTGTCGTCCCAAGTGTTTGCGCTTCCTGCTGAGCAAACCCTCGATTCCAAGTACCTTCGCTCACTCAGTCCTCCGAAACGAGACGCTCTCGCTCGGAACCTTGCCGCTGAAGTTCTTGCTAGGCGAGGAGCTCTTGGAGATCACAACAGTTCTGATATCGACAAAGTTGCGTTGCGATCAGAGATGATCCAGATCGTTGGTGAGAAGCGACTGTTCGGTCTCGGAGACGATGACGACGACGACAAAGGTGAGGAAGAACCTTCATTAGTCAGGGTTGGTGTAATTTCGAAGGGAAAGTCAACGATTTCATTCTTCTGATGCCAACCTTTGGTTTCTTCTTTTCTCTCTCCTTCCTGCTCATGTTTGGTTACAGGAACGTCGTATGCCCCATACAACGTCGCGTGCGAGTCTAACGTCACATACATCCGAGAAGCCACCGTTCGTCACGCATATTCTAATACCCATACCTCACTTGCTCCCGCCCATTGCTAATATTTTCCCGTTATTAACAAAACAGGGCATCTCTGACATCGAGTCTGAACACATCAAAACTCGGCTTCAGCCTGATCGATTCCTCAACTACCTGGCTTCTATCAACATAACCGCGTCCGACTTGAATCTCAACTTGACCACCTCCTCGAACACGTCAGCCTCGCCCAATGTGGCTCTCGCATAGTAAGCGCTTTCTATATCTATACATTTCACACAACACAAGAATGAAAAGCTCAGCCGGCGTTCCATTACGCGTTCTTTTTCTTCCCCCCTGTGCCGCGGTCACTTAGCTCGGGAGGTGGATACCGAGCTATGATCAACGGAGCCGGAGGCCTTTGGGGAACGGATTCTAGACACACCGAAGCTGTGGACGCTGGAACCGGCCAGATTGGACATGTAGCTTCGTACATGGCTGGTCTATCGTGAGTCAGATCTTTAGAAAGCACCAACTCTCAAGTACTGGCTGACAAACCTGACTCGCGTTCCGCTCTGACTTCAAATAGTGGTGGAAGTTGGATGTTGACGTCGTACTATGCAAACGGCAACAACACGCCCCCATATCTAGCCCAATATGTTTGGAACATCTCTTCGAACCTGGTTCTTCCTACTGATGGATTCTTCGATACTGTAGAGTGTACATCCTATCATGCCTTTCTCTCTCTTTTTTTCCAATTGGATCTTCAACTGATGAGTCTATGCGCTTTGACACTTCAGTCTACACCGACATCACCAAACAGGCTTACAAGAAGAAGGATGCCGGCTACGATATTCAAATCGTTCGTGTCCAGTGGCTTCACCTTTCAGCTTCTCAGATCATCTTTCGCTACCATTGATATGCCCCGCGCACGCACACTGACTCGTTGTGTGCTCAATCTCTCTTGTGTGAAACACAGACGGATGTTTGGGCTCTCGCTTTATCCGATCACCTGTTCCCTGATCAGTATCGACCTTCCAACACTCCCAATTTGACGATTGCCGCGCTAAAGGGCCTTCCTGCAGAGGATGTGCCTTACCCTCTCATTATTGCTGTTGAAAGACTTCCCAACACCGCTTCGATCAGCGAGAACGCTACTCTTTGGGAGTTTTCTTATAACGAGTTCGGAACCTGGTTCGTTCCTCTGCTCTCTTCCTCTTCAGCGCATATTTATATATAGAACGCTGACGATCTTTGTACACGCCTGTATATTTTCATTCCGTTTAAACAGGGGTTTCGGAGGAGGAGTCGATGTGAAGGAAGCTCGTCACGCAGGTGCTTTCGCTCTGGTTGAGTATCTCGGCACTTCTCTCAACAATGGTGTACCCAACTCGACAAACACCGATCAATGCGTTAGAGGGTTTGATAATCTTGGCTGGGTTACGGGTGTGAGCAGTACGCTCTTCAACCAGGCCTTCCTTCAGCTAAATTCCTCGAGTTCCGATAGTTTGCTCATTGACGCCGCCAAGGCTATCCTTGCCGAGATCGGATCCTACGGGAATGATGTAGCTACGGTTCCTAATCCTTTCATAGGATGGTCCACTGATACCAATCCTGTTAGTTTCTTACAGAATCCATTCTCTTAGCCTCGGTTTCTGTTTCTGAGGCACTGACAACAGCGCTCTTAACGTTTCTCTTGTAGACTGCCAACTGGTCCACTATCACGCTTGTCGATGGAGGGGAGAGCAACCAAAACATTCCGTTAGAACCTCTGACCGTCCCTGCCCGAGGAGTTGATACGATCTTCGCTTTCGATAACTCAGCTGATACGACTTACTACTGGGTATGTTTTGTATACCTCTTCTGCTTCTCATACCCATAAACTCAGATGATCTAACCATCGACCTCATTGATCATCTGTCGGTATCTATCTTCAACACAGCCCAACGGAACGGCTATCCGAACGACTGCCATGCGACTTCTCTCATTGACCACTGAACTCGATCTAGAGCCCCTTTTCCCTTACGTTCCTAGCATGAACACCTGTGAGTTGCTATGTCCATTCTTCTTTTAGAAATTCTAGGTTTGTTTCTGACTCTGTTGTTAATCCTTGTCGTTTCTTGTGCATCACTAGTCGTCAACCTTGGACTCAACCAGCACCCTACCTTCTTCGGATGTGATGCCAACCCTACTCCCAATACGACTTCGCCGTTGGTCATCTATGTGCCTGTATGTTTAACCATCTGTCCCTTTGTTCTAGTTTCACAAGTCTTCTATCATCGTTCCCTAGGGATTAATCATATTGGACACAATTCTGACCCTGGTTGATCAATTGTACCAGAATTACCCATGGAGCAGCTCCTATGCCAACTCAAGCACATATACTCTGGAGTATGAAGTCGACGCCGCGCTCGAGATGATTGCTAACGGAGCACGAACTCTAACCTTGAACAATACGATCGAGGACTGGTCTACCTGTTTGGCCTGCGCGATGGCCGACCGAGCTGTTGCCCGAGGCGGGAACAACCGATCTACTAAATGCATCGACTGCTTCTCTACGTGGTGCTGGTGAGTTTTTTCTTTGGTTGGTTGTAATGGACTTAGGTAGTGTGCTATTTGTGTACCTCCCTCATATATACTGAATCTGGTGTTCTGGGGGCCTATCTTCTTCGTGTTCTCTTCTCGCAGGAACGGAACGGTCGATGAGAGCACTCCCGCTTCATATGAGCCTGTTGTTGGTGTTCCTCCTTCTTTCCTCAACGTTACCGCCAAGAACGCGGCTCCTGCGTCTAGCTCAAACACTACTTCCTCTCAAACCAAATCAAGTCACGCTTCGACTTTTGGTGTTAACACCAACCTTGTCTTTACTGCCGGTGCCCTCCTTGCCGGTTTCGCCCTGCTTCTTTAGCTTCTTTAAGACCCCATGATTCTTGCATACTCTTCTTTCTCGCTCTTTAAGGTTCTGCAAGCTGTGTAAACCGGAATTTATTTAGAATTGATATCCTCAATGGCATTCTCTCGTCTGTAACATGTATCGCCATATGGCATATCAATCTTTCTCTCTGTTTGGCAGGTTGTGAGGACGGAGTGAGGGGGTCTTTCACGTGACGATCTCTGGAAAGCACTGCTTTTCCCGCAAACGTTAGCTCAGTCAACATCATTCTCATCTAATTAGTGCAGACCTAAGAAAGACCACCAGTTCACGTTCATACAGAGGCAACGGCAACCCAAAGAAACACGGGAGGAGGTCAAGTCACGTTTGTTGTCCCAACTTAGATAATTGTACTGGGTCCCTGATCTCCCGTTATGGGCTCAGTCGACTTCGCCTCTAAATCTGCCCCTCCAGATGAGATAACGGCAACTGCGACATCTCCTGATTCTTCTCTAAGTGCGGCCGATGTAAGCCTTCCTCCGATGTCTTCATCAGAGAAGGTCGCGTTGGATTCCAAGGACGTGACAGAATTATCTGCTTTTGTGGAAAAAAAGAATTGGATAGAGGAGAAGATAAAGGTATGTCATATAGATTCGAACGTTCTCGCTTTTGTCTCCGAGCTTCGTTGGCTCTTCGTCTTGTCTCTAGAATCTAGATTTTCGCATTGGAAGAGACTGAAAAGGAACCATGGACATGGCACTTTTCTTCTTGAGTCTAGTTTCTACAAGGACTACGGCACATAGATTGCTTCATAGCAATGATCCCTAGCTTTCCGGGTTCTCAGCCAAATCCGACTTCAGATTCAGCAGAACGTACTCGGTTACCTACATATGAGGATTTGGAGAACATGTACGATGAGCAGGATCGGATAGAGGAGGAAGCAATGATCTTCGATGCCGGAGCTCTTGTTGAGTTAAGACAGATGGCAAGAGGTCAGTCCGCTCCCTCAAACAGCTGCCACCTAGGATAACCACTTTGATTCTCTTGGCCTCAAAGCGCTAATCACGAAGTGCGATATCTGTATCTCTATACGAGACAGCTGCCTCAAAGAAGTCCTTGTCAAGAGAAGATACCGATCTTTTGTCGATCACGCTATCCACCCTTTACCTGCTTGATACGCTCATGCACCTCCTTCGAGCCCGAGCAGATACGATTGATCTTCTATCTTACCGACTTGAATGGGACACGTTGCGTTTCGCGCTAGCAAAAGAGTTTCTTTCGCTCGAACAAGACATGAAAATGTTTGTCAGGGAAAAGACGAGGTGGTCGACTAAGGCGCACGATGCGCCAAGTGCAGGAAACGAAGCATCAATTATGACAGGTGAAAGTAAGGAGTTGACCGATAGATTTGACCGAGCACCTGCAGCCATAGGAAAGGGAGCCAGCAGATCACAGAGAATCTGTACGTCCTCATTTCAGGAAGGTTCGCGAAGAGACACAGAGGTATTAGAGAGAAGGAGAGGACACTGAACGACAATCATTTGCCTCTGACCTTCCAGTGTTTACTCAAATTTTAGAGCTCGACTTTCAGTCATTTCGTAATCGGATTGCCAACCTCCGTTACGTATCCATTCCTCAACTCGACAAAAGCTTGACGGGCATGATCGATCAAGCTGCACGACTTCAGTCTTATCATATCCTTCCGAAGAAGTCAATAGTGAATTCTTCTCAGTCGAGTACTGGTGGGCCAATCCAACAAGAAGGATGCGCTTCGGAAAAATCCTCGGAGAACGAGAACGGGAGCCAAGGAGCGGTCCCAAACTTTTTCTTGGATGAGCAGGATATACTGGAGGATCGCGTAGGAGTCTTAGGGACTTGGGAGTCATTCCTACGAGCATGTGTTCAACAATGGAAGCAGTGAGTTAGGCATGACTCTCCTTATGTTCATTTATACCTACCTTTACGATTAACTGTCCTTTTGGTATCAGCGTCGACAAGTCTTACCACACATTGCGGAAGATTCTCGTAGAAACTAATAACCTATCCAACGATATCTTGCAATCAATTTCCTCACATCCCTCCGTCGAAATTTCTAAACACTATAGCGATAGAGTGTCCACTGTATCATCAGAAATATCCGAGTTTGTTCCTCTTCGTGACGACCCGTCCTTTCTTTGCCTATCGCACCCTGCATTCCCTGATCACAAAGAGAGTCATACCTTTGTTGTCTCCCTCGTGGATGCAGAGCTTAACAGGAACAAGAAAGAACTCTCCAGAGCTCGGAAACTAGCCGATGAATACAGTGAATTAGCTGGGCAGGTAGACAGATTGAATACAGCGAAGGATCGACTAAAGGAATTTGCTCAAATCCTAAAGAAAGATACTCAATATCTGCTGGGGGGGTCAGACCAGGATGAAAGAGGTTCTATAGACTTCTCAGATCTATCTTGCTTGCAGCCAGGATCCTACGCAGTGTACATCACACAGCTTCCGCGCATCTGGTCCAGTATCGATGACATTCGCCTACACTCGGCTCTTCCTATCAAGGAGATTTCTGTCTTATTTCTTATCCTGAAGCAGTATCCCGGGATCGATGTGGCCTTCCAGTCGTCGGTTAGGACCACGTTGGACAGCTTTCAGGAGTCTTTGTCGACAGCTTCCCATGCAAAAAAGATCACCAGCAAGGCTACCGAGCTATTAGCTCGCTGTAGAGAGCTTGATGGCCGGTTGACGGCTACAGCGAGTACGGTAGAAGATCTCCACAAGCAGCTATCAGATGCACTGAAGCGAGTGCGATGGAACGGCCTTGACAGCCTCAGCAGTAACCTTGAGGATGGATACTCTGTGGCTTCCTTCGAACCTCGTCTTCTTGATCTACAATCGACACTTTCTGGATCTCTGGCTGCATCTCTGGCAGGGCTGGTTTCATCTTTCTCACATGAAGACCGCCAGCCGAATAATGTCATTCAGCACATATCGTCGGTCTTCACATCACTCTGCGCCAAATCGGACTCTCTTCAGAGTACAGTTAGCCTGCTATCTCTGGTAACAAATCAGAGTAAGGAGATGAATTCTGTGAACGAGGAGGCTCAGATGCTTCTCAAAGAAGCCTTGTTGTTGAGCGAACGAATGTCGTCCGCATTGGATCGAGCTAAAGACATCTCTTTCTTGAACGATCATCTGGTCCTCTTATCTAAGGATGTTTTATCGTTCACGAACAAAACCAAGAGTCTCGTCTCTTCTATACCACAACGAATCCCTTTTGTTTCCTCTCCGAAAGTGGTAATTACTCCTACCGATCGAGCTAGTAGCGTAACATCGGAAACTATAACTTCCTCGCTACCATCAATACAGCCCTTCGAATATCAGCCTATCGATAACATTACACCCTTCACCAGTTCTTCTACAGTGCAAGACGCTACAGCGAACCCTCTCGATACCTCTGCTGTCGATTGTCTTGTCCGAGCTGATGCCAATACTTTGGCTGCAAGACTCACAAGCGTTGTATATGATGCTGAGAGGCGTCTTAATGGACTTGTAGAGGTTGCGAATCTTCCCCTCGCTCGTCCACAAAGCCTGACCAGCCTAGAGGAAACACGACTCTGTTCCTCGCAAGCGACATCCTCTTCAGACCCCTTTTCTCCTCTTGCTCTTGCCATCATGGAGAACGAAATAACAGATATAGAACAACATCTGAAGAAGGTATCTCACCGATCGTCATCAACACACACGAGCGATGTTGAGTTCTCTTCTAGACCAGATGTTATTGAGAGCCAAATTTCGACGAAATCCAAAACAATGTTAGAGTTCAGAGAAGCGGTAGTATGTTGCGATGACTCTCTCAGTACTCTTTTGGACACCATCGATCTGATTAAATTTAGGTCCCTGTTTGAGCCTTCTACTTCAGACGCTTCGAGTCCATCAAGCTCTTCTCTTGACTCTCTTGAGGCAACCTTTTCAAAAGCGAGCGCTGCGTTCCAGTTAGCATTGTCAGCTTCCAAGAGAATGGGCGAGGATCGTCGAGTTGCTAGCGAGGTCAGGCGATTGACCACTGCCATAGAGGAGATGCGGGACATCATAGATTCAAAGAAAGAAGCTTCCATCACGACGAGCGGTCGAACTTCTAGAATGTCTATGCGCGGGAATCTCGACTCTGATGATGACGGCCGCTCTTACGCTAGTCTATCGCGATCTTGCTCAGTAGCAAGCGTACACTCCATTGCTTCCTCAAAATCTAGCAGATCTAGCTCTCGTAATTCCTGTCGGTCTTCACTCACACATACAAAGCTTGCCGTTCAACAATCTCGTTTACTGTCAATTTCCTCCTCATCTGAATTCCCAGACGTTTTCACCTCCAAGGCTCGAATGTCGAGAAGCAGTAGCGCCTCTTCTTTCATCTCTCTCGATAGTCACGCGCTTCTACCTACTCTATCCTCAGCATCTAAATCTCGAGCAAATGGTCAGGCTCCACTTCCAGTAATAAGCTCTCGTCGACAGTTACGAAGCACACCTGTTGTAAAACACATCTCAGCTTCCTCAGGCAGGACGCTCGACCGATCTGGTATACTGCCTCCTCCGTCTCCTGTACATCAATTCAGTCCACCGCCAATTCAGATCAATTCCTCTCTTCCTGTATCCAGCCGGTACAAACCTCCACCTTTAAAGGAGATCAGAACCTTCTCTCCTGCCGATGCAGGCCCTGCTGTCTCTGGTCAGTACAAACTACGCAGGTCGACAGGACTAACCTCTCCGGTGGACCGACAAGGACCCTTCGAGATCTATCATAGTCAACACAAAAAATCGACGGATGAGAAAGTTGAAAACAGAGTTTCTGTTCCTCGACGAAAGCCTTCTGTGCCCAGGAGGGATGACACACTAGATCGTGCTATCAGTAAAATCGTGAACGATATGAAAGTATGTATCCTCTTCCCTCTTGGATGATTTTGAGGAGTGAATTTATAATACTTTCTTCCTCCTCGTGCCCTATCATTTAGATCGAAATCCCTATCGAACCTCATGTACGTAGTGATGGTGTGACCGAAGCTGGAAAATATTGGATTGGAATCCCTCCCAAGTTATGTTTCTGTAGAATCCTCAGGAGTAAAACAGTCATGGTTCGAGTAAGTCAAATGCTCAGTATACATCATTGCGCGACCAGGTTTATCGATAACATTTCTACCTGTCTTTCTATCTCATAGGTTGGAGGTGGTTGGGTTGAGCTTAGCAAGTGAGTCATGTATATCTGTCTGTATACTAACGACGTCAGGCGAAGAAGGCCACCGTTGTTGATCAAATCTCTCCCATCGCTTCTTTGCTGACTTGATCAGATTCCTGCAAGACCACTTTGGTTACGAGCTTCCCCCTGGTGACTTAACGCGTTTATCACCTGCGTCCTATGAAGATGTATGGCCTAAGGGAACCCAGACTTCTCTATCTCCCCCCATGGTTCCCACCCCTAGAAGATCTGGTAGGCAATCATTACCTACCCTGACCTCTCACCAATCCATGACTCTCCCTTCCTCCCTCCCTCCGCATACGCCCAAACGTAATTTGCGTAATCGAAGAGAAAGCTCACTCTCCCCTCATCCGCCTACATTCATCACACCTCGGACGATCGTCGCCTCTGTGTCCTCATCTAGTCTCAACGGAGAAGATCAGTCCAGCCCGTCGCATCTTAGTAGTCCCGGCTCACCTCTCGTGTCACTCAGTGTGATAACTAGATATAACCCGGGAGAGCTGAGTCCTTCAACTCCCAGAGATAACTCGGGAAGGAGACCTAGTCCAAGTCCAAGATCGAGTCTGGAGCCAATACTAGGACTAGGAATCCGTGTTCCAAACCCTAGGTTGTCCAGTACGAGCTCGATGAGCTCACTGAATGCAGGCAAACGGAGTTTCTCTCTAGACGCCAAGATAAATACGTGAAGCTTTGTATTATTTGTTTTCATGCCGTGACTGTTTTCTTCTTGTGGCCTTCTCGCTGTGCTTTTTCCCTTTTACTCGACGTTGTTTGCTCAATGCTTCCTGCGTGAACAAGATATGCCCCGTATGATGTTTTGATTATATCTCAATACTATCACCACACACTGCGTTGTTAGATCACGATACGTATCTTGCAGAGTTTAATCAGGAATCTTGCCTGTACAGTTCAAGCTCCATAAGTTTAGAAACGACCGTCACAAGAAAGAGAGAAGACATGCATCACATCGATCCTTTAAGGTAGTTCATAAGAGCGTCCAAAATGATTTTCTGACTCTCCGCTTTTGGATCGAGCTTGCCGTCTGGAGTAAGATCTCCGACGTTGTCGGATTGCTCTACAGAATGTCAAGACAAAAATGTTAGAACATACTTTCTTCTTTCCTGATATGAGCCGACGCATTTAAGATAGGGAAAGTATCGATAAGCCAAGAAGATATTGCTTGCCTTGAAGAACGTCTACTATCTCCTGGAGAGTCTGATCTTTTCTTGAAAGCAAGAGCTTAGCCTGATCTTTGGCCTATATGTAGATGAAAGATCAGTATTTCCTCTCGATCCACAGTGTTTGATAAACAGACGGCGGAAGGGGATGGAGAGAAAAACAAAAGCACATACCCCGTCGTCCTCCATGATGAGCCAAGCCAAGATGTAATCGATATTTTGTAACGTGAATAATCCACCCTCCAACCTTCGAAGGTAGAACATCACTTCATCTTCGACATCAACCTCCTGACCTGCATTGTAAGTCGACTATGCGGACGCACAACCCATACAAAACCCCAGTCTGAGTTATCAAGTGATTTCGAAACATATAGCAAAACCATAAAAATGAACAAACCTGTTTTTCGGTTTCGATCTCTCTCTCAACCACAGTAAGTCTTCCCTCTGCCTCCTCCCTCAGCTCCAGTAGTCGATCGACTTTCTCGTAATCGCTCTCAATGAACTTTGCGAGTAATCTAAGTCGAGATTGGGACTCAGAAGCCAAATTAGTGAATAGGGAGACAAGAATCCCGAGAATATGTTCATTGTCTTCTGCGGAAACGCGTGATTTTTTGGATCCTTTACCCATCTAAGAGACAGCACAAGATTTAATCAATTTCAATAAACTGAGAGCAAGACATCAAGATCTATGGCTTACGAAAGCTGCAAACAGGGTCTTCAACCCTAAGTTTTCGACAAATCGCTCGCAGTTATCTGATCCCTCTGAGCCGCTGAGAGCGTGATCCAAAACCTGAAATAATATGGCAGAAGAGCAGAGTAGAGATATGAGAACACTAAGGGTCTCCCTTGAAACTCTCCAGTGAATAAGGAGAATATCCAGACCTTGATGGATCTTGCTCTCGCCAGCTTCTTCTCCTTCATGCAGATCACCATCAACTCAACCCCCTCAGCTTCCAAGAAAAGTCGTTTTAACTCGGGCTCCGCCAGTGCCGAGCAAAGTGCATTGAACGAGTTCTCCATAAACTCCTCTTCTTCTGGGTCGCTTGGATCTGATTTTCGATATCGCTATGGATACACATAGGCGAAAGTTAAGAGAGACGGCTGCGGTCAATAAAAGGCTGACATGAAGCATACATTATGGATGAGTAGATACGCACAGCAAGAACGCGAAGAAGCGCGTCAATTCCTCCTAGCTCGCCGAGTTTTAGTCGATTCGGTCGACTTTGCTGGAGTAAGATAGCAAGAATCTTCTCGACAATAAAAGGCCCATCGCATCCACAACAGATGAGTTCTGTTTGTCACGATGTGAGAGAGGGAAGAACATAACTTCGATAGGAAGAAACGTACCTCGCTGGCATATTGCTTGTTCGAATCATATTCTTCCACTGTTGTTCGGGCGAGAAGCCACTTGAGTGCCGTCGTTGAGTTGACGAGTGTTTCGGCTAGGACAGGATTGAATGAGAGCAGATTTTCGAAGATACCTATAGGCACAAAAAGATGGCGCAGAGTTAAAGGACGCTCCAATGAACCAAAACATACGGAGATAGACGCACCCAATGTCTGAAAGACTCCTTGTCGATCAGTATCCTCCTTTTCATCCAATCTTCCTAAATTCTCGATCAGGAGCTCGAAAATATCAACCTCGAGCTATCTCATCCGTTGAAAGGTTAGATATGCCTAAGTCTTGAAGGCTTTGAGGCTATGGTTGAGAATCGACGAAAAGCTCACCAAAGCATCGATCAGAACCCTCATTCCGCTCGTCCCTTGCGCCTCATCCTCATCTTCGTCTTCGTCATCATCCGGCGTTTCAACGTCCTCTTCCGTCAATTCTTGCAATACCTGGACAACATCAAGCGCAATATCTGCATTTTCATGACTGAGCAGCTCGGAAAGCACCTTAACGGTACCCTGTCTGACTAACTCAGGATAGAAAAGCTTGGGGTTTTGTGGCAAAGTGGCCGTAAGCGCGTGTAGAGCGGTATCCAGGTTAGACTCTGAATCAATAAACCTGATGACCGACCAACCGGCCACATGATAAAAGAACCATTCCATCTGGATCAGCTAACTACGCGTCGAGAGAATTTGCAAAAGAAGCACTCACTTCTCGGGTTCATCTGGAAACTTCACGCGCATCTCTTGATTCTTCTTAACAGTTCGCTCGAATTGAACGAGCTGCTTTCGGAGTGCTGGTAAGGTCACTACTGTCGGCTCATCATCCTCGTCGTCTCCGGCCCTGTCAAACCTAGGGAAGCAGAGCGTCATCATCATCATCAAAAGAAACTTTGATTAGCGAGACAAGTCAAAAGGATGGAGATCATGGTTACAAATGAAAGAGAAGCAGAGACATACATATCCAGAATAGTCCTCTGATCCTCATTCAGACCACCTCCAAACATCCTTCCTTCATCATCTTCGTCTCCAAAATCCTCTACGAGCCCTGCACCTATAACCAGCGGTCTCCGTTGAGAAAATTGAGCATTGTTGACATGTGCTAACAAAGGAAAGATGTTAACTTACCGTAGGGGTCTTCGTTCTCTTCATCTTCGTCATAATCTTCTACTGTTGCTCGTTGTTTTCCCTTGACTGAGTTTGAGGCGGTAGGTTCTTCTTCCGCCGGCTTGAACCGCTTAAGCTCCTCTATTCGATAGACGCGTCAGTAAACCAAACGTCCAAGTCAGCTACATACATTTCCGAATCCTGTCGATGCAGAATGATACCTGTGACATCAAGGACGAACCGGCTGAAGGAAGATCACCAAACTTTCGTTTATTGTTTGAAGAGGGGAGGGCTGGAACCTAGAGGATGCGTCGAAAGGTGGCAGACGTCAGAGACTGAGTGAGAGAACAAGCTCAAGCAAACAACATGGACGGGAACGAGTCCGATCTTACCTTGAAGAGTTTGTCAATGTCCATGGCTTGATCACAACGGTTGTTATCGATGTCGTCGTCGTCGTCGTCGTCGTCGGCGGTGTGAATGAGATGGTTGACGGTCAAATTGCACTTTCGAACTTTTCTCGCGTTTTCTTTCTCTTTCCATCTTCCTCTCAATCAACCACATCGTCCATCGACTGTTGACTTAGTCCATCCATCGGAACACTCTCAGACAGCAGCTATGGATACATCAGGATACGATCTGAAGGCTTGGCAAACGGTGTGTTCTCGTGGTTTCTTGATCTCTGGATCTTTGATATCCCTGTTCGTCATCAACTCTGCTCTTGTTTCCTGCTGACATTTTTGTCTTATCACACTGTGTGCCCACACAAATACCATACATATCCTGCCCAGTATTACGAGAGCCAGGGTTACGATACTACCACAGCAGCTTCGTATGCATATTATGCCTATCAGCAGGCTCTAGCAGCGACTTCCGCTCCGGTAGCAGGGACCAGCAGTGCAGCAGCTTATGGAGGCTACGCGGACAGCTCCGTCGCTGGTGGTTCCAATGATTGGGTGCGTCTCCCTTCCACCATACTCTCCAGCTTGGTTCATGTTACGTGCTCGCTACTTTTAACCCTGACAGCAACCCATCTGGCATTGTTTCTGGCCGCGATCGACAGTATAACTCTACTGCCTACAACACGGTAGCCAACTCATGGGATCCTGAGGCTGCTCAACAACAATCAGCCTATTCAGCGCCCGATCCAAATGCTGCTGCTCCTGAACAGGAAACCGGAAAAGTTAAAGGGAAACGAACCACGGTCATTCGAAAGGGTGGAGGAAAGATGTGGGACGAGTAAGTGGTCTGGTTTAGTACTTGTTCTGTTCGCCCTTCGAGAGCAGCCGCTTGTTGATATCATTAGATACGCCATCTGATTTTGTTCTCGCTTCTTCTGTCTGAAAGCCCGACTTTGGCAGAGTGGGATCCTAAGTGGTTCCGGCTTTTTGTGTCTGATGTATCGAACGATTGTACAGAGAAAGTTTTGACTGAGGCCTTTGATAAGTACAAGAGCTTTCAGAAGGCCAGGGTCGTCAAGGATCGACTAAGCAACAAGGTGTGTCTCTCGGTCTTACAACCCCTTCCCTTTTATCGTATATCCATGTACTTCGTCTAACACGATCCTCTCTAAACCCACTTTCACTTTACGAACGCTATGACATTTGAACATTAGTCTAAATACGCGTTCTTAGCCTTCTCTGATCCTGAAGACTTCCGTGCGTCTCTATCCCCTCTTTCCTTGTCTAAAGTCTCTGTTGTCCTGTTTGACCGACCTCTTTTCATTCTTCTGTCTCTATTCTCTCCCCTCTCAGTACTCGCCTGGAAACAAATGGATGGAAAATATGTTGGAAACCGACCGATCAGGCTATCCAAGGCAACCACCAGTGTTCGGACCGTCAACATTGGCGCGAAGAAGGCAAAGATGTTTGATAACGCGCCCAAGACTGGAATTGGATTGGCCGACAAAGGGCGAGTGTTATAAAGAGTTGGTGGCTGTTTTTGATCTCCTAGAATGCCCAAAAGGAAGGTCGGGTGGAGTGGGAGGAAATCTTGTAGCGAGAGACGCCCCGACTGGGATCTACTTGCTGTTCTCTTCTCTCTTTGTAGTTTTAGAGCTCGTGTTCTGTCCGTATAGTCATCAATGCGGACGGATACGAGCATGATGTGCAAGAAAACGGAATCAAATAGATCTTAAAGAGACATGACCGAGCAAGAAGAGGGACCAGAAAGGATAGAGAGAAAGAATTGGAAAGAGAAAAAAAAAAAAAGAGACGGAAGAGAAGGAAGAAGATAATAGATACATAATTCGGACACAATACCGGCTAAATAAATAAAGGTGAAAAAGACAAGAGAACTATTAAAGAGTCAAGATCGAAACGTGTTGATAGAAAGAAAGAAAAACCAAAAAAAAAATCGGTTTTCATCGTAGGAGACTATATAAACAAGCCGGGGGAGGGCCCAACGGGAGAAGGATGCAAACCGACCAGACACGAGAAAGAAAGAGGCGCATACGTAGAGGAGAAAAGGATCGACAGAGAAGAAAAGAAAGAAGAGCCATCCCTGGACCGTCTCACTTGTTACCATGTGAACTGCCGCCACTGCCGCTCGCTTCGTCCTCGTCCTCATCATCGTCATCCTCTTCGTCCTCATCTTCATCCTCGTCCTCTCGGTCGCCTCGACGATCATCAGCCTGATCGTCTTCGTCATCATCCTCGTCGTCCTGTCTCTGTCGTTTGTTACCTCTCAACCTGGAGTTTGTCGAACGTCCAGGCTCGGAAGCACCGATCGACCAACCGCCAAAGCCACCTGTTCCTTCGCCGTCACCTTCGTCATGGACGTGATCGGCCACGTCGACATTGACTCCTACAAAGATTGGATCGAACTCTCCGAGGTGATCTTCCGGTCCGGATCCAGAACCAACGGCTGACAGATGATGATGGTGGTGGTGATAGTCAGTTGAGAGATCGTGTGGATCATCGAACCCCGGATGCGAAGGAGAGATCGTGGGATCCGTACCGTCCGGGCCATCGTGTTCGCCTGATGAACGGGATGGTGAGGATGATGAGTTTGGATTGAACCCAACGGAAAGGGGAACGGTTGGGTGGAGTTGATGTGGCTGGAGATGATGCTGTTGAGGCTTGAACGACTGAATTGATTCCGGGACGAGCGGTACCGAATTCAATTCGTGATACGCTCCAGGAGCCGAGGCCGATGCAACAGCAGCGTGGGAAGACGTCGACTTTGGCTTGTGCGTCCGGGGGGGATGGATAGGGGGCACCGGTCCACCGGTGTCGATCATGTATTGTCTCTGAGCGATCTCGAACGATCGTTTCTCAGCCTCAGCCGCCGAGGTATAGGGCTAGAAGGAAGTGTGGGTTGCAGCTCGTCAGCAAAGAAGCAAAGAAAGAAAGATAGAAGACGGAAGAGAAAGAGTTCTTCTCTGAAAACTTACCCTCTTTTCATCCTCAGTCAAGGTCTTCCACCGTTCAGCTGCTTTTATACTCTGCTTCGTGGTCTCCTTCTCGCCCCTGAAGATCTCTCTTGTCATCTCTTCGCTCGCTCGGATAGCCCGGAGGTACAAAAAGTAAGGACTCAATGGCGGCTTTGGCGCGTTTGGATCTTTCAAGTTTGCCGCTCTGGACTTTCCGGCCTTTCGTTGAGATGCTCGGAAGAGGTTCTCCTGTCGGATATCTGAAGGTGTCAGCGTGGCGGTGTAGGCTGCCATGGCCGCTAGATAATCTGCCTTGACCTCTTTTGCCTTTGCGATGTAGACCTGGAAAGGAGGTGAGAGGAGAAGATGTCGAAAAGACGGGTGACAAAGTGACGTTGTCAGAACTAGCGAGACGAGACAAGAGAAAGCAAGGGAAGAGAGGATGTAGCTCACAGCTTTCTCGGACTCTGCCAGATCCTGATAGACCTTGCCTGCCTCTTTTGCGATCTCTGCGACGTTGAATCTCTCGCCTGGCTTGATCAGAGTCTTCCTCGCGGCGAGGACTTGGTTAAAGTAGATCTGCCAGGCAGAGAGTGGTTTCCTTGGTGGCTTTAGGTGTGACTTTGTCGGCACGTGAGCTAGAAGGGCAGAAGGAAAGATTGAATCATCAGACGCACGACCACAACGACAGACATGAAGAAAGAGGCTCACCATCGGCAGCGTCTTTGGCAGTGCCAGTCTTCTCTTTCTTTGCCTTTGGCTCCTTCGGCTCTTTCGGTTCCTTTTGCTTTGGCTCTTTTGGTTCCTTTGGGATCTTTACCTTTGGTTCCTTCGGAACCTTTGGCGGCTTTGGCTCCTTTGGCTCCTTGGGGGCTTTGGGGATCTTTTCCTTCTTCTCTTTCTTCGGTTTCCCCTTTGAACCCTCTCCGGCCTGGGCGTGATGTCCGGATTTAGCCCCGGCTCCAGCAGATCCGGCGGTGAAGGCGGCAAAGGCAGCAGCAGCAGCAGCTGAGGACGGTCCAGACAGCTTCTGTTTCTTTCCGGCCGGGTGAATCCCTTGCCAGTCCCCGCTGTCCACGTCGAAAGGCGGATAGGCACCAGTGACCATAGACATGTCGACCCCGCCGTTGTTGGCGCCGCCACCGGCATTGGCACCACCGATGGCGGAAGGAGGAGGCAATTGAGGTTGAGGTGGGTAGTAGTATCCACTGGATTGCTGTCCGTACGGTTGGTTCTGACCACCTGGTCCAAAGTTCATCGACGGCAAGGACGGGCCGGCTTGCGGTTGACCGGGTTGGGAGGGAGGATAACCATATGGGCCGTAGGGATCGTTTGGGTTGAACGACGGGGGGAAATGGTGTGGTTGGCCGGAGGAGGACGCGCCGGTCGCACCAGACGACGGAGGAGGCGGGAAAGGGAGCGAGTTGGGATTCTGGAAAGTTCCTGGTCTGGCTCTCGATCCTGGACCTCCATCCTGGTGGTGGTCGGCCGCAGAAGAGGGGTCGGTCTGTCGGCCGTCGTTATCTGTGTCCTTGTCTGCCGATCTCTTCTGAGCCGGTGGCTGTTGTGATGCGGGTCTGGGTGGCCAAGCCTGTTGATCGTAGGACGGATAATACGGGCTGTTCTGGTAAGAGCCGTAGGCCGTCTGTTGCTGTTGCAACGACGGATGTCCTCCTAGTTGGTACGCCTGGACGCCATAGGCCGAGGAGGGTTGGTCCGGATTCTCCTGGGATGAGCGGTTACTGCCTGGACCAGAATTCGGCCCGGTGACACCAGTACCGGCAGCGGTAGCGTTAGCGGATGACGGATGAAGCGATGTCCAGGGAGAATAGGCTGCCGGATTGGGGTTTCCGTGTCCATAGGGAGAGTAGCTTCGAACGCGTGTCAAAAAGATTAGCTTGACGCGTCGAGATCGCGCGCGACAGTGCACGTGAGAAAGACTTACTTCTGAGGGACATCGAACATTGGTTGCCAGTAACCTGGAGGCGCTCCCGCAGGGTTGAAAGATGAGGGAACCACGGATGAAGAACCGCCGGCCACGTGCTGGTTACCCTGATGCTGGTGAGAATGGATCGTATCCTCCGGATGAGCTCTTCTTCCGACCGGACCGGTGGCAAACGACGCGTTCAAAGGGTGATGTGAATGATGTTGAGGATGTTGGAGGTGTTGCTGCTGCTGCTGCTGTTGTTGTTGTTGCTGTTGCTGTTGCTGCTGCTGCTGCTGCTGCTGCTGCTGCTGCTGCGACCGTTGCTGTTGTCCTTGCTGTGGATGATGGGACTGTCCACCCGGAAAGTTCAAGGGCGCTAACGAGGGAAGATGACGAGGGGATGAATTATCGGTGTCCATCTGTGGGGATGCGTGTCAGAGAGGAAGGGAGTGACACGTGTGCTATGTGATGTGTTTGTACGCGACTGAAACGGGAAGGGGCGAGAGGCAACAGAGGGAGGCAGCGTAAAAGAGATCGGACGTGTTTGGATGCGTGGACGTATGTGGACGCGACAGGGACGCGACGAGCGACAAGACGCGGTGGGGACACAACGGAGAATTTTAATCCGCAGAGGGAGTAGTAGAAGGAGAGAGAGGGAAAAAAGCAGAAGGGATGGACAGGAACAGGAACCGAAAGGGACAGTAAACGTGAAGGAAAGGGCGGAGAAAATGATGATTAGCACAAGAGTGAAAGGGCACGGGCACAGGCACAAGACGCAGCAAATCGAACGAAATATACCCACACAC